>JAAQRH010000295.1:0-14713 GCA_013186785.1 Fusarium pseudonygamai
GGTCATAGGAGATGAGTGTACCCGAGTAGAGGGTAGGCTAATAATTATAGGCAAATATACTAGTTACATGTTAGATGGAGGTTTCGCTGCTTGTGGTGTTGGGCGTCGTTATGTATGTGTACACAGCAATGTTCATGGAAAATAGGTCTGACAAGGGTAAGATGATCTGGGGATGTACTCCATATAAAGGAAAGAAAAGGATGCCTGCCGTGACTTGATGAGCCGAGGCTTGTGATGGGTTAACGACATGTGGAAGCGAAATGGTGAAGTTGGAGTCGCAGTATCCAAGCGAAGGTGGAGATTGAGATTTAGCAGTGCGGGGACGAGACTTTGGGGGAGAGTCTTGGTCGACGTCGTGAAATTTTGAGGATATGAGGGTTTGATATGTTGGGGTGGGTGGATGTTGCCATGAGAAAGGATCCATGCCAAGTGAATAAGCACCTACTGCAAGGGGTAATATCATATGATGAATGAGTGAGAGGGAAGACGTCATTCTTTGCAACGACAACTGACGACTGAGACTTGTATAAGGCAGTACGGAGTAGTCTAGGTACAGTAGTTAGGGAATCTACTAACTATCTTATTATTCATGGTGACTCTATGCGTCAAGCTGTCATGATATGATGCAAGTAAAGCATGTGGTGCGGTAAAATGAGGGGGACTCTGATAGCCTTTTCAGGGCCACGCATCGGGATCAGAGAGAAGTCCGCTCGCTCCTTGGCAAATACGAAGGCTACCTAGACTAGATATTTCACGGTTGGTTGCTGTATGCGCATTCGCGGCTCAACTTCCGTATTCGAAGTATTCCCGTCCTCTCAAGTTTCGAATGGGATTTATGTCTCATCTTTTGTCTTGTGCCATGGTCGCTCAGCCTCTCTTTTAACGTAGGTAGCTCTTCCCCGCACTAAGGTACCTACAGACAGCCAGCCGTTCAATAGATGCACCCCTACTATCTGTCTTGTAAAAAAAAGATTGAACACCTACTATTTTGGTAAATGCTTGGAAAGATATAGTAGGTAAGGTAAGTATAGTATGTAGCTCGACTGGGCCGTGGTGTTCTTTACAGAATTCGATGAAACGTGACTTTGCAATTAGCCATGTTTTTGACCTCGGCGGTCAGGCGCCTCTCTCGGCGTTGCTTGTGATAAACAAACGCAATCATTCACTTACTCACTCACTCAGCCTCGTTGTTGGCAAACAAAACATAGGTATATAAAGGCAAGACTGTCCAGGGGGGGCCAGCTGCCTGTCTGGTTCGACATTGAACTTACTTACTTCCATACCTACTCACCTTATACTTTCCACTCAGTGAAACTGTTACGTGTCTCAACTGTAGTACAGGTCATTTGTGGCGTGTCTATACTCTGAGGAAGGGCCGACCATACATCTGCGCTTTGAATCCTTGATAGCGTCATTACGATCCACCGTCTGCCAGCAACGCAGCCTTATTACTTATCAATACCTGCCTACCACCAACAACCTACTAACCAAAACGTGGTTCTTTTCTTTCTCCTCAAACAACATCTATACGGATACCCACATCTTAATATTCCCATCAACCGCAACACAACAATGGCTGCTCCCGCCGAAAAGACCATCTCTGACCTCAGTGGTAAATGGGTTCTCGTATGCTGCTCTCCCCCGCTTCCACATAATGTACCCCTGCATCTTGTCACTGACAGTGGCTCGCAATAGAACAAGACTCTTTCCGACAGCTCTGAGCCTATCCTCAGCTTACAGGGAATCGGATACCTCACTCGTAAGGGAATTGGCCTGGCCACTATCAGCCTTGATATCAACCAGTACAACGCCCCTCCCAAGCCCCCCAACACATCCACCGACGTTTTCACCCACATCGACATCACCCAGTCTGCCTCTGGCCTGAGCAGCACTCACGAGAACCGCTGTCTCGACTTCAACAACCGTGAGCACTCGGACTGGCTCTTCGGTGCCGTCAGGGGTCGGTCCAGGTTCGTCACTCTCGATGAGATTGAGGATGACTTCCTCAAGACTGGCTGGCTTACCGAGAGCGATGGCAAGTTCATCCAGAGCATTGCTGAAAGCGTCGACAACGGCTGGGTCGCCAATCAGATCTGGGGCTTCGAGGAGATCAACGGCGAGAGGAGATATGTGAGGCACATCTTGGTGACCAAGGGTGACAAGAGGGTCACCGCCAAGCTCATCTACGACTACCAGGCTTAGAGATGGGATTAATTACTCCAGAACACTACTCGACCTAGTATAGACGACCGACGGTCACAATGCTTGATTATTGCTCAGTGACTCATGCAATAGTTGCTCATGAGACAAATATAATTTGACAGACCGATATGAAGTCATCCTAAACTGAGTTTCTATGCACCAGTTGCACCACACAACATTTGTGTTCACCAATGTGTATTAACCCACATATCGCGCTATGTTGAAAGCAGCTTTCCTGCCTGGCTGGCTGTTATGAGCCTGCTGTAGTCCCCCATGATGCCCAGGCCATTTATTTCCTTAACGCCCATCCATGATGCTTGGTTCTTGTTTTCCTTTTGCCCCTTGCACTACATTTCCCGCGGCCTTTGTTCCTCGGTATCTGGGTCCCAGCTGTGGCATTGATATCACATGCTAAAGATAACCACTTTACTCGGGTCTTCGCTTCACAAACTCCTCGAGGTCTTGTACTGTCGCGACGCCCAAGACGAACCTCCTCTTCTCATCCGTGATAACAGCGAATTCCTGCTTCCAGGGTCCATCGGGCACGCCGCCACGGAAAAAGTTCTCAAGGTCCTCGAGGGTCGTTTCCATCGTGATGACCTGGTAGGTACGGCCCTTGCGCTGGAAGCGTGTCATGGCGGCCGAGAGCTGATCTTCGGGCTTGACCTTGCCTGAGTCGAGAAGGGACTGGAGGTGAGGAATGGATATGTAGCCTAGCAACGCGCGGGTGTCGGCGTCGACGACGGTAAGATGCGTGTAGTCGCGCTCAAAGGCGGACATGAGGGCGAGAGAGATGGCATCGGAGGGGTTGAGTGAGAGTGCAGCCGGGGGGTCGAGGTCTTCGACAGTGGCCTGTGATGCATTAGCCGCAGCTCGAAGGAATGGCATTCTCCATAGAAGCTATCTCCCGATAGCCTGGAGCGCAAAGTGGTGTCATGAGAAGTACATACCCCACGATATCGAGAAGACCACTTTGTGACTAAGGGCTGTGTCGCACCCGATGTTGTGGTGGTGGTAGCGGTAGCCATTTCGTATACGATAGCTATCTATCCTAAACTGTTCAGGGAAAGAGTTTGGCAGTGATTGGCGCACAAGTTGGTTCAAGTTGAAAGGTTGGGGAGTTGAAGCGATCGCGGGGCAGGGTTCTATATGGTCAGTCATCTATTGAGGGTCACGCAAAATGCTCTAATGGTTATGGTGGGGTAGAGAGGAAAAAATGGGAGCTTTTTTGTTAGCATCATGGCATGGGTCATTTCAATGGTGAATCGATAAACACTTCTCTATCAGCGAAGAAACTCTAGCTCTGGTGCTACTATAACTACCTACCTATTTCGTTCAAAACTAGGGGTGTGGGTAGTTTATTTTCACTTCAATAATTGAACATGCTTGATTCGAGATGACAGGAATATGACGGATATGAGCGGGATTATGCCTCATTTATTCTATCGTCCCATGTGATTTGTATCTAGTGTCGAAATAAATCATACATCGGGATTTATTAATGGCAACAGGGCTCTCTCTAGCTACTATATCCACAGCTCCGGGAACAAGCCCCATCTGCAGTCCGTGGATCATCCCGCTAGAGTTCTTAATTAGCGTTCAACAGAGATCCATCCGGAGTTAAGTGGAATTATATATCAAAGGCGAAGTATATGGTTGAGCTATGGTGGAAATCAATCGTTACAGAATGAATTGCATTGCATTGGTGAGATAGAACCAGTCGGGTGTCCAATATGATATGAGAAAAGCCCATCTAAGATGAGAGGTAGATGTGATAAGCGTGATGTCACCACCCGCTCAAATGTGCTACGAACGTCATCCTCCTCGTTACGGAATTGGAAGTCGCATACCACCTTAACTCCGCAAGATAAGATACTACACCAACCTTTCTTGGACGTTTCCTGATTTCTTTCTCTCATACCTTGCCTATAAATCATCCTGCGGTATTCTCTCGATACCTATTACACTGTAATAGTTTGTGGATTAAGCTCTCTCCTTGGAGCTGAAAGGTCATATCAGGTGCGTTTAACAGCAGCAACCGTTTTCCCCGAGTCGCATTGTATCAACACCCGGCTACATCGGGCAGATCATATTTCGTGCACCTGCATCTGCGCCTTTTCTTTGTCTTCCCCTTATTTATCACTACAATCATTCTACGCGACCCTCGCCTCGTGCTTGGAGTATCAATAGATCAGCTCCACCCTTGACTTACACGAGTACCACTAACACGCTGGACTGGTAGAGCATCACTGCCTGTACTGGACTGCTATAATGTCCCCGTTACACCCATCTAAGGACGTCCTTCAGGGAACGGTCTACAGTCCTCTTTCAGCAAAGCCCCGTACTCCTTATGAGGCTCGCCTTGAGCTCTTTCCCGCTTACTCCTCCGTCATACAAGATGCAAAGGGCAAAGCCAAGGAGCTGAGCGCCGAGGCGACAGCCGAATTCGAAAAGGCGAGCGCAAAAGCTCAAGCCAAGGCCGGAAAGATCGAGCTATACTCTGGAAAGTACTATGCCGCCTGCACCTTTGGTGGTCTGATGGCCTGTGTAAGTGTCCATCTTGGTGTGTTCAGCCGAGGAATATTCCCCCATCTACCAATTTCCAGCATAAAGAAACTGTACTCATCAGAATCAGGGTCTCACTCACGCCGCCGTAACTCCCTTGGATCTTGTGAAGACCCGTCGACAAGTTGACTCAAAACTCTACACCAGTAACTTTCAGGCATGGGGCAAGATCTATCGCGCTGAAGGCGTTCGTGGGATCTTCACAGGTTGGAGTCCAACCCTCTTTGGCTACTCTGCCCAAGGCGCCTTCAAGTATGGCTGGTACGAATATTTCAAGAAAACGTACTCTGATATGGCTGGTCCCGAGGCCGCACATAAGTACAAGACTGGTCTTTATCTTGCGGCCTCTGCGTCTGCAGAGTTCCTTGCTGATCTTGCCCTCTGCCCCTTCGAGGCCGTCAAGGTCCGTATGCAAGGCTCGATCCCTAACCCCTACACCGGAACAGTTCAAGGTATCAGCGCCATCACAGGCAAGGAAGGTGTCGCTGGCCTATACAAAGGCTTGTATCCGCTATGGGGTCGCCAAATCCCCTATACAATGATGAAGTTTGCCTCGTTTGAAACCATTGTTGAGATGATCTACGATCGTCTGCCCGGGCAAAAGAGTGACTATAGCAAGGCTGCACAGACTGGTGTCTCCTTTACTGGTGGTTACCTGGCCGGTATCTTATGCGCCATCGTCTCCCACCCTGCCGATGTTATGGTCAGCAAGTTGAATTCCAACCGTCAACCTGGTGAGGCCTTTGGCGGCGCCATGAGCAGAATATACAAGGACATTGGTTTTGGTGGCCTATGGAATGGTCTCCCCGTGAGAATTGTCATGATCGGTACTCTGACCGGACTTCAGTGGATGATCTATGTAAGTACTCCTGCGCATCCTCGATGGCGGCCGCATATACCTTCGGGCTTGTTTACTAACAACGCGTGAAGGATTACTTCAAGATCTTTATGGGTCTTCCTACCACCGGCGGTGCTCCGCCCCCAGCCCAGAAGCAAGAGTAGGCTATAGCGGCCCCCCTTACGAATGCATGTGAGTCACTTGTGCCATAGTTGCCCGGGACTTTTTGGTGTGTATTCGTTTTCTGTTCGTTCAAGTGGATTTGGAGCAAGAGACAATGTTGATAGGCCAATAAACAAACCATTCCTACGAGAGTGCTGGATCCCAATCAACAGACTGAGTGATATTTATCATCGGGATGATCGGATGTATGTGGAACAGCCTGCCTGGACCCTGGGAACACACAGCTTCCCAGCAGCCATCCTTATCTGAATATGACTTGGGTCTCGAGCAGTTGTGCACAGTAAGTATAGTGTTTACGGAAGCATGCTAAGCTTGGTCCCATTCAGTCCGTGAGATCCGTTAGTTTCTTGCATGGGCGATCTGGAGGATACATTAAAGTTTGCAGCCAGGCACAGTGATAATCGCCAAGGGACGTGAACTCGGGTTCTTTTACGTTACTTCCCAATAATGCAGTACCTGGTTATCTGCTATGTGATCTGTATGATATAACAAAAGCCGGCTGTGCTACTCACATTTTTGGTTGATGATTGTATAGAAACATGAGCGAGCTGACAAAAGAGGGTCTGGTGTAATACTGGCATTCCATCTCCGGTTCAAGGTCTGATAACTTACAAGGCACTAATGCAATACTTCACTTTAGAAGGATGGATGTTAACACTGATGCCATGAAATCAGCACTCATATCAAATCCAGCACTTGACAACTTTACTTGACATTGGCTGCATAACATCAGGGCTTCAGTGAGAGCCTCTGTCTATGAGAGTAAATAGGTATTACTCAGTAGGGGGTGGATCGGATCGAGGACTTTGCCCAAGCAGGCACATCTAATGCCGTCATGGTACATGATCGATATGGGTGGACACCGTGGGGAACGGCGCGGTTTGTGTGCGTTGATGCAAGTTGATGCGCGGCCGGTTACGAAACTACAGAGAGCTAGTGGAACTGACGCTTGTTCCAGAACACTTCTCCCCTCGGTGCAGGTGCAGTTTGGGTGGCATCATCACTAGCCATAGGCGTAGCCACCTAGCAATGGTTCGCCGATATTCTATATTCCCTCACTGCTACCTACAAGATTGGATCAGCATCGAGGAATTGACACAGTCAGGATGAACTGGCAACACTGGCTTCAACGATTGATGTAAACTGGAGAAAGAATATCCATTCAAACGAAACTCCTTGGGGGTCGGAAAAGATGGGATGCCGAGGGTTTTTCTGGTCATCAGTCAGTCAGTCAACCAACGGCGGTGAGATGAGCCAATATCCAAGACAGCTAACAGCAGTCAGCAACATTTCCGGGACCGACGCACGTGAGTAAACCGGATATCCGCAGATAAATAAGGACTATAGGTCCGTACCTAAGTTCCTAACAAACCTGCCAACACAAGCTGCCATGTCCCTTGGATTGGATGGTTACAGTCAGGAGATCATTTGCTGTTTTGCTATTTCCAGCATCTGTGCCTATTCGAAGCATAAGAAGGCATAACAACAGTAACGGGCCGACTGATGGCGATCAGGATGGGAGGAAGACCAAACTGATAGGATACCGTCACCACGGTTGTGAACGAGTGATCTAGTGATTGGTGACAGTTCAGTTGCAGGGTGGGTACGGGGGATGTGCCGCATGGCAACCCACAATCCAAGTCAAACTAACGCTTCGAATGAGGGGTTGCCTTCGGTTGGTGAGCATCAATGTCGATGAGTTATGGAATACTCATGTTGGAAGTGATCCGATCAAAAACACAGTGAAGCTGTATTTAGTACCCATGTTCAATGCTGAAATTCTTCTCATAGATGACAAAAGTGTTAGAATTCAGAGGAGCCAGAGAACTAATCATTTGTCAGTCAGCTTTTTAACAATGCCAAGGAGCAGGGGTTCGACGAGGGAGTAAATCTGGTCTTGCCTCGCTTTTTGCTCTGTCCAAGGAGGGTGACAAGAGGGAGCGCCTGTGATTTATGCTCCAAATGAAGAGCGCGTAGCTTTGCATGATGAGATATCTACAGACAAGACAAACATTTCCACCAAACGGAAATGATGTGCCAGGAATCCAAGACCACCTAGACATGACATCTTGGAGGGGAAATCGCAGTCTAACTACAGTTAGTTAGTCCAGCCTACCTCAGGAACAAGACAGACATCGGATAGCGTCCAACCCAGAGGGTTGAACAAGGATGTTCCAGTGAGGCGAATATTACTTCAGTCAGCAACACAGAATCCAAGAAATGTATCTGACTTGGCGGTGGTTGGTCTCCCTGGGTGTCTGGTTGTGGCAGGGTACTGAAAGCTCTAGTCTACCATTTTCAGCCTCTGAAAGATTAACTTATCTACCCTTGTTAGAAGCGCGTCCGGAGCCTGGGTACTGACCTATGTATGGAGTACACAGGCGGTTTAGAGATAGTTAGCGCTCTAAGTGTTTTAGTACCTTAGTAGGTATTAAATTAAATAAAAATGTCTCTAAGGGACTAGTTTTAATAGATTAGCGGTGCTAAGAAGATAATACTATACAAGTTAATTATCTAGAGAAGAGCGACGATCTTTTTAAGTAGCAGTAGAAACACAAATGACTTGCTTCATCAGCGACTGTTTAGGAGAACATCCGTGCCGTCCACCAGGCCCCTCCAGCGGGTTGAGCGGCACCTCCCTTTAGTACGGCAAGGGTTCTTGACTTCACCACAGTGTCACCACAGTGCGATATACTGCCACCCTATTTAAAAAAACTGCAGGGGTAGAGTGCTCGGGTTTTATTTTCCTTCTACATTCACACCACCACCATCACACTACAACCACAATCTGCACTCCATAAACAGTTCATCAACCCTCATCCATCAAACATCTCCCCCATCCCATCATTCAGATTTCATAATGGACGGCGATCCCAGTGTTCACACTATCCCACACAGTGCTGCGTCGCTCCCCCCGCCATTTGACCAGGTTAAGAGTCATCTCAGTCAGGCTATTGATATCGCTGTCGAAAAAGCTGTCGCTCGCGCTACATCTGACACTTGGGATGCGAAGCTCCAAACCATGCGAACTCAGCTCACCCACGAACTTGTCGTCGCTATCAACGATATCGTTCACAACACTCTCAAGGGCCCTCTTAAGGAGTGGCTAAAGGATCGCCAGTCTATGCATTTTCGCCTTCAAAACCTTGAAGCTGCCCAGGCCTAAGGTATATATCCATTATTAATTTATAGATGATAGTTGCTAACTCCATTTTTAAGCCGCTACTCTCAACTATCATTGTCGCTTAATGAACTTTTACGCAAGAATGGAATTAATAGGACTGGGAGGAAATGAATGAACTGTACTTTAGCCAGTGCCCCGACGGGAGCTAATAATGCGAGAACAAATTGATATTCAACCCTGGCGTCTATCAACCCGTCCACACCACGTTTAATCTTCAGCCAGACCTTGGACCCCAGTAAACGTAAACCCGAGCAGGACCCTCCTCAACAATGATGTCGTTTAGCCACTTTAGAGAGCAAAGGCGTAGATGTCATCTTATGTGATCAAAAACACTTGGCAGCGGTAAGCTGCCAGCTCTTCGGACAAGCACCTCCTGAAACCTGGAGAGTGGTGTCTGTCTCTACCTACCTTATGATCTAACAAGGACACAGCGATCGAGTTAACGCGCTCCGTTTCTAACTCTGATTCTGGGATGGTATTTTCTGGGGGACCCACACGCGAGGCACCATCATGACGGCCTAGTGAGTTGGAGGGGGCCATTTGGGGGCTCCGGTGGTCTAGGCAAACTGGGGTTTGCGCGAGCTGGGCCCTTTTCGTAGCTCGATGCAGGAGAGGAGAGCTGAGACGGCAACAGTTCCGGCTGTAGAAGGTTGCTGTAGGTATCGATCACTCAATCCAACCATTCCATTGTCGTTAGCTTTGTCGAACCATTGTGCGCCAAAGAGGAAATATCCGGGTGGGCTTTGTCAACGGGTTCTGTACGTACCGATAGTCGGTTTATTTAGGCTCTAATCTCATCATGACTTCTTTTGGCCCCCCCAGGAGACCGTTACGTACTGTCCATGTTATACATGATCCAGCGCCGTTGAAAAGTGAAATCCTGCAAAGAGACACATACCTTAGCCAAAATATCGATAACATAAGTTAGTACCTAGTCTAGGTAGGACCTCACAAGCTTACAGCACCTACCATGTTGGGGCACGGCACCATCCAACCACGAGGCCACTGATCCATCCTTCGCTTCTTGAACCTGACCTGGGTCCAGGCACTTCTCCTCCACTATTACTTTCCCCCGGACTCGACCTCTCCTGTACTAGGACATCCTCCCGCCACCCTTCATCCCTACCTGCCTCGACTGCGCCTGTGGTTCTACCTAAAGGTAGGTAGGTAAGGTAGTCAGTCAGTCAGTCTTCCTGCAGTTGGTAGCTGTCTTGCTTGCCTTTTCTCTCTTGCAGCTTTAGCAACTAAACACCTCTCTTTTGCATCCATCCCAAAGTGCCTTTGAATTCGCTTGGTAACGACCTGTATCTGATTCTCTCTAGCCAAGACCATCGATTGTCTCTTTTCTCCGGTTCGGCTTTTAGATCACCGCAAGTAGTTCCCTCCGGCGCTATCGCATCCACGCCACATACCCACGCCTCGCTTTCCCCAGGACGCCCAGCAGCCAACACCAGTGCCATAATCCGTCCTCGCTCACAACTCGGCAACTCTAAAACCGACTTGGCTTGCGATTTCTCAATTTTCCCGTCCTGCGCGACTCTTTGGCCATTTCAGAAGATACGAAGCCATCCGCGAATGGTCACTTGTCGCAATTGCGATCGTCTTCGCTGAGTGCTGCTGCTGCGCAGCTGTTGCGTGCGGGTCGGCCTTGATAACGTCCCTCGATCGGCTTACCCATCAACGGCTTTCCGACTGAATTACTTGCTCCAACTGAAGAGATCACGACATCGCCATGGCCGGCTTTTTCAACAAAATAAAGGGTTCTGGCACTGTATGTCTTGGACTCGCTCCCCGTTCCATTTCTGCCCTGGACTGTCCCAACCCCATCTCCTCTCGCTCACTCTAGGTTGCGCCAAGATTACTTCTCATGACTGACAAAATCCCTCTCGCTTTCGGTTCATAGGCCACGACCACTACACCCAACAAGCAAGATGTTGTCGCAAAGAAGAAGGAAGAGCCCGTGCTCGACCTCACGCCGCTCGAGAAGATGCTCCAGAATGCAGCTCCGCTTCGAGACGACGGCGCCGATCGCTTTTTCGGCCTCGAGAATGTACGTCGAGCCCTACCTACTCCCGCTCGAGTTATTGTTATTTTTCATCATCGTCGATACGTTACCACCGCAAGAACTAGGCTAACGTGAAAATAGTTTGGGAACACATGGTACGAGTTGGGTGAGGCATCATACAGCCAAATTACTATGCTGACTTTTTGTGTAGCTATTGTAACTCGATCGTTCAGGCTCTGTTTTATTCCGAATCCTTCAGGAACAACGTTGTCAATTACCCTCCGATCATGCCCTCGGAGACAAACGGCAGCCGACCAAAGGTTCCCATCACTATCAGACCTCCACCCACTGACCCTGCCGAGACCCTGCCGAAACAAAAGGGCCTAAGTACATCCCAGGTGATCAAGCAACGACAGGCCTTGAATCAGCAGTTGCCTGGACAGGTTGGCGTTCGACCTGAAGACAAACCTGATACACCCGAATACAAGAAGAAACAAGCCATGATCAAAGGGCCTATCCTGGAATTGGCACGAGAGAATGCCACTTCCTATGGCATGAATGAATGCACGTTTACTGGACTTAAGGACATTTTCCTGGCGTTGCTGGAAAGCAACACCCACACAGGAGTCCTCAGTCCCCAACGATTCCTCGAGATATTCAAGCGCGACAATGAGATGTTTCGAAACTCAATGCACCAGGACGCTCATGAGTTTTACGGCTTGGTGTTGAATGATGTCATCAACAGCGTTGAGAGCACAGCTCGCCAGATGCAGTTGCAGGCGCCAGCTGACGGCATTGATGGCCTGGCAACTTCAGTGGGACACGCTCTTGGATCTGCCATGGTAAACCACGTAGCTGGGTCAAGTTCACCGGCAACAGGATGGGTCCATGACATTTTTGAGGGCGTTCTCACATCAGAAACTAAGTGCTTGACTTGCGAGACTGCTTCTCAGCGCGATGAGACATTTCTTGATTTGTCCATTGACTTGGAAGAGCATTCATCAGTGACATCTTGTTTAAGGAAGTTTTCAGCCGAGGAGATGCTCTGTGAGAGAAACAAGTTCCATTGCGACCATTGTGGTGGCCTTCAGGAGGCCGAGAAGCGGATGAAGGTGAAGCGGTTACCCAAGATCTTGACGCTCCACTTGAAGCGGTTCAAGTATACCGAAGATTACAGTCGCTTGCAAAAGCTCTTTCACAGGGTCGTATATCCGTACCACTTGCGCATGTTCAACACGACAGATAATGCCGAAGACCCGGATCGCCTCTATGAGCTGTATGCGGTAGTGGTCCACATTGGTGGTAATGCCTACCATGGACACTACGTGTCTATCATCAAGGTGCCGGGCAGGGGGTGGATCCTGTTTGACGACGAGATGGTTGAACCGGTGGACAAGAATTTTGTCCGCAACTTCTTCGGTGACAAGCCAGGGATGGCAACCGCGTACGTTTTGTTCTACCAGGAAACAACATTCGAGAAAGTGCGAGAGGAGCAAGAAAAGGAGGGTATGGAGGAGGTAAAACTCGCTAGCGAAGCAGCCAATCTGGCTCAGGAGAACGGGGACAAATCAGATACGGCGCCTCTGAGACGGCAAGCAACGCAGCCCATGTCGCCCCTGGCGCATCACGAGTCGATGGCAAATCTTGCCCATGCCAGTACGGCACCGGCCATGCCTTCAGCTCCCCACCCGGATCCTGCGCCACCAGCAGCCGCTGCAGCTGCAACAAATGGCCTGGCTCGTGTCACTACGCAGAAAGAAGAAGCCAAGTCGAAAGAGGACAAGAAACGAGAGAAGAAGGAGCGCGAAGCTGCTGAGAAGGCCGAGAAACTTGCGGAAAAGGAACGAGAGAAACAGGCCAAGGTTGACGAGAAGAAACGAAGAGAAGACAATTACAAAGCAATACAGGCACGACGAAATGAGAACGATGAACTAGCCAAAGTGTTGGAGGCCAGCAAGAAGTCTGCAGCACAAGAAGAGGAAGCAAGAAAGAAAGAAAACGGAACACCTCAGAGCAATGGAATACTCGACCGAACCAAACGTGGCAGCAAGTCGATGTCGAGGAGAAGTTTCTCGCTTTTCCACAAAGACAAATCGGCTGGGCAAACGCCTGATACGCCTAACGGCGATGCAGGCGATAAACACGACAAGCTCAAGGATCGCCTAAGCTTCAGCTTGGGACGTAAAAAGAGCACGAATTTGCTTTCGTAATCCCAACATGCATGCACGTACCTATCACGTCTACATATGGGAAGAGGGAACTTGAAATGTATCACATCTTTGTGGCCAGGGGGTGTTAGTGGATGGCAGGATACCCATGCGCACTGAATGAAGCACTCACTGCATGAGATAAGAGCATAATAAGGCGACGGTGTTATTTAAAAGCATTCAGCATTCGGGTCTTTGGCATTTTGTTGTCCTTGATCTCAGGGAAAACAGGTTTGCCATAGCCTGCATTATGTGAAGGCAAGAAGGCCTAATTACAGAAGGTACCAAGTAGAAGATGGAACATGGATGCATGGAGCAGAACGCAAGCTTGGTTATTACTGCTCGAACGGGTTCCTTGGTCGATAAATGTTGACCGAGAGCCGAACAAGACCAACCATAGCGTGGCAGTTGTATTATACATAGGTGTTTGGAGGTCCTGTTCGGAAGCCCCCTTAAGGCTCAGACAGGCCTTTATGCATCTAGCTATTTGGGTATATTTCGAACAAGATAAGACGCCTATGAGCGAACTGAGGCGATGACGTCCGAAACATTATGTGCATGTTCAGTTCAGCATTACACGTACGTAACAAGATTACATTCACTACTATATCATGAAGAGGGTTCCGCATCTCGTCACGCCTCGTTCCATATCGTATTCATATCAAAGAGTAGTACTCCCGAGCATGGCCTCCCGTAATTCATATCAACGACAAAAACTCCAGTTCCAAGATTAGCCGGACTCCATTGATGCCTAGAAAAGTCTACCGTGTCCTCTTTTTTACAGTTGCGCCTTGTATGTGGCCACTCCGCTGATCAACCAAGTATGAGCTCATAAAGGATAATGACGGAATTGACAAAGATAAGTGGCACTGTTGCTACGTTAGTTCCTCGTGTTGTAAACAGGCGCAGTAGTAGCTCGTTATGTTTGCGCGGCTGCGAGTTCGTGCGTTGAACGTACTCCTCATGATGGTTCGGACACTCGCGATGAGATTGATGATCTTGGCTTTGACGCTGGCATCGGGCCCAGTGCCGAAGGCAGGGTCGTAAGAAGCGGGAGAGAGATTGACTGGTAGATGAGGTCAGATATGAAATTCGCGGGGCTATGTAGACTCGCTCGAGCAGGGAGGGAGGAATTCGTACTGCGCGCGAGAAAACGATCTTCGGAAAGGACAGCGACGGCGTTGATGAGTAGAATACAAACTGGGATATAGATTAGCTGCGGCGCTCCGAATAAGGAGAAAGGGAGGATTGTTACCGTAGAGGAAACTGCCAAAGAACCACATTTTGGGCGACGACGCTGAAGGTCAAAAAGGGTTGAGAATGGTGGTCTTGGTTGCGGCTGAGGTTTAGTAGTTAGCGATGATGTGTACCTAAGGTAACTACCTCCCTATCCCATAACAGGTACCTAGGAGACTACCTAGGTTTTCTAATAGGGTTATAGACAGTTTTATTACTATAATAGGCTATTAATCTAGTTAAAAAGCTATAAGTACCTTTAAAGCTATAATTATAATACTAGCTTATTATAA
>JAAQRH010000296.1:0-132803 GCA_013186785.1 Fusarium pseudonygamai
ATCCTAAGCGACCAAATAACTTATATGATTTTAGGACAAGTTTAGGACAAGTTGAGTATAGACCTTTGCCGAGTTTAATTTGACACCCTATATCTAGGCCTGATGTTTTCTTGCTCCCTGATGGAGAGCCTCAGTGGAGATGCGTTTGATATGTCGATGCGCAAAGGGCGCCTTATCGGGCGAAGAGCACGCACTAGGCTTCCGAAAGAGCCTAGCATTGCGATAATGAGGAGTAAGTCGATCGACTTCGGTGTCGGGTATGGAAATAGTAACATGAGCTGAGATGGGCTGAATATATATACTTGCTTCTAATACAGAGCAGCGATATCTATTAAGTAGTCCAATTCATCAAGACATACCACAATGAGTGCACCTCCTCCATATTCACCATCAGGTTCTACTGGAAGTGATGGAGAGACACGAGATATTCGTGCTCGAACTGACACCTCCGCAACCTCCACTGCATCCAGTGCATCTTCAGCATCTACCATCCTCCCTCCCTATCCCCCAAGCAGAGACCGCACAGTACCAATCCGCAGCGATGAACCCAGATCCATGCCACCCATCGCAGGTGCTCTCCATCGTCTCCGAACCCCCGCCGACTCCGGAACATCCAATGCCACCTCTTCTGGTACCCGCGAACGTCTCCGCCAGATGGAGATCGAACGCGATGATCTCCGCCGCGCAATGCAACAGGAGCGCGCTATAAATGATCGTCTCAAGCGTGAGGCAGGTCTTACTGGCCTTTCTGCCGCTGAAGCGAGACTTCGTGTTCTCGAACTCAAGCGGGAAGCTCAAGCGGCTGCACAAATGAAGAGAACTCCCAATGAGGGAATGTTTAAGGCGGCTTGTGCTACAGACTTGCTGTTTCTCATGGATACTACTTCGTCGAT
The DNA here is from genome assembly GCA_013186785.1 of Fusarium pseudonygamai. Taxonomy (NCBI): domain Eukaryota; kingdom Fungi; phylum Ascomycota; class Sordariomycetes; order Hypocreales; family Nectriaceae; genus Fusarium; species Fusarium pseudonygamai. The sequence continues at coordinate 894 of JAAQRH010000296.1, forward strand.
GGGACCCTTCATCGCTGCTGCGAAGGAGCAGGTCAAGAAGATCATGGAAGACATTACTGAAACGTTCTATAATGAAGCAGAGGTTAGGATTGCGGTGGTCAGCTACAAAGACCACTGTGACAAGAATCACATTCAGTTCATCGACTTCACTACCGATGTGGAGAAAGTGAGGGGCTTCATCGACAAGCTGAAAGCTCGAGGTGGCGGTGATGCACCCGAAGATGTCCTTGGTGGTATCCAACAAGCCGTCAATGCCTCTTGGAAGAACCAGACCCGATGCATCATCCACATCGCTGATGCTCCACCACACGGTAATATCTTTCACAGCTGGACGGAGAAGAGCGATGACTACTACATTCCTGGAAGCGAACCGCATAAGCTTCAGTACCAACCTCTTCTGAAGCAGATGATCGGTCTGAACCTAAACTACGCTCTTCTCCGTATTTTAAGTGCGACTGACAAGATGGCGTACGTTTTCCTACAGGAATATGCGGCTGCGTCAGCGGACTGCAAGCTTCTGAAGACGAACCCCCACTACCGAGAGGCTTTGAAGGCAAACTCTGGACCGAGGAGTAGTGTTCTTGGTAGCTCCAAGGGCACTGCCAAGGGTGGTCTGCTCTTTGAAGAAGCTGAGCTGGGTACTACGTACAGTGCCCTTCGACATCTGGTAGTCAAAAGTGTTACTAGTTCTGCCTCACGCACTGCTGTTCGAATGTCAGAGTCTTCTTCCCGAACTGGTGAAAAGGGTACCAAGACTGCTCAAATGTCTCATCTTGACGCCATTGGTGAAGCGGAAGATGATGAGTTCAATGAGAAGCAGAGTGAAGCTAGTCTCGAAGACGTGGAGAAGAAGTGGTCCGATCAGAGCTGGTTTGAAGATAAGCTTGTTGTCGAAGGCTTCAGTCCTGATACAGTAATTCACCGCTCTGGTACGCTGAATGATATGATGGCTCACGACGACAACATCAAGTTGAGTGTCATGGAACTCAACGTTCACAAGCGTCGCATGCCATTCGCTCAAGGCGCTCTGCGTCTTGCATACTGCGCCAAGACAACGCACTCCACAAACCCATACGTGGTCAAGTCTTTCAAGCGTGGTGGAAAGCGTCTTGCGCATCTGGCTGAGGACATGCGCTGCCAAGCTCTCTGCAAGGCTTTCGCTCTAGAGTTCAACGCACTTACAGGCGATAAGCATGCGATTGACTTTATCGTCACATCGTGCCTCAAGGGTAAATCTGGAGACTCCGGCACCGATTACATCTCCCTTGAACCTTTCATCGAGGGCGACTACGTCAAGTACAACAATAACTGTAGCTACGTCAACGAAGACAATCCAGACGATGAATTCAACAAAGCAGCACAAGCCTTCTCACACTTCACCTATGAACGCTCATGGGGAAGCTTTTTGGTCTGCGATCTCCAAGGCGTAGGCCACGTCCTCACAGACCCAGCTATTCACACCCTCGATCCAGAACGTTTCAAGCTCGCAGACACAAACCTCGGAAGAGAAGGGTTCAAATTCTTCTTCGCAACACACGTCTGCAACGAAATCTGCACGCAACTCGAGCTCAAGAGCAAAGCATCAATGATATCATCCGAAAAGGCGTCTTTCCGCGAATGGTGGCCTACCATCGACTCAACGGCATGCTGCTCGAACAAGCTCTGCGGAAAGATCATTCAGGTTACCAACGCCAATAAATCAGAGGAGTTTCCAGGTTGCAACTGGTGTGATGCTTGTTGGCCGCAGCTGGAAGCTACGAAGGAGAAGGTCATTTGTGTGGCGCCGGGGACACATCACGAGTTTAATGTGTCGAGGTTTTACTGGGAGAGTCAGGGACGGGTGGCACCAAGGAAGTGTGAGGAGCATAGAGAGAGGGATGAGACTGTTGCGAGGACGTCGGTTATGGGAGGCAATTTCTTTGGGAGGCTTAGGGGTGCTACGAAGAAGAAGTCTATTTCAGGCAAGGCTTGGTGAGGACCTTCTAGCTTTAGTGTATTCTTTCAGTTCTATTCGAATACTTTTACATTGAAAACTCCTTTCGTTCCCTCGGTACTATATAGAATGCAAGTTGCAATTGACCATCCCAGCGTTCATCTCTTTGAGCATGCGATACCGCAGTGCCCTATGTGCTTCTGTTCTCTCCCGTGAGCCACGGATCCTGTAGTAATTCCTTCGCAGTAGGCCTATCCTCGGGCATCCATGTCAAAACACGTCGCAGAAATGCAATAAAGCCCGTGCTGTCTTTAAGCCGTGTCTCAAGCTCTTCAAGTGAGCGGTTTTTCGGAATAGGTGCCAATCCAAGCCACTTGCCTTTTGCAATGCGTCAGTAGCCATCCGGTGTATATATACGATCGAGTCATCAGACATACCTTGTTCGTCCCAAAAGTCAGCTGCTCTCTCAGCATTACGTTGGAGAAATTCCTGGGGTGGCGGGCCGAGTGTCGCTATAAGCTCTGCGAGGTGTGCTGCGTCGTACATGTCTCCGTCTTCATCTTTCGCCGTGAACAATCGTTTCGGGCCAAGAAGGTCCCAAGCTGTTAGTCCAACGCTCCAGATATCTACTGGGCGGTTCCAAGCAATGCATATGATAACCTCGGGCGCGCGATACTGGATCGGCATGATATCGCCTGCAAATGGTCCAGGTCCAGTCCTGGCTTCACCGAAATCCGATAAGAGCATGGGGCCTGGCTTGGGGCGCATCAGGCGTGAAAGATATATGGTTCGATCCTCTGCGACCTTTTTCCTGCTGACAGGTGACTTGAGCTCCATATTCACCAGTGGTTCAAGCTGGGAATCGTCGTCTAGACCGAGGAGCAGATTTCCTGGGTGTATGTCTTCCAAAAGTGTCAACCCTAGAAGTGAAAAGAAAGAATCGGAACTGACCTATGTGTACTAGCTTTACTTCTTCATGGATGAAGTCGAGGGCCTTGAGTAGCTCTTGGATGGCTCCTCTCACAAAGTTCTCATCGAATCCACCGTCTGGTCTGAAGACTTGTTTGAAATCACGCAGGCTCATCTGAGCAGGCTGCATAACTAAAACCTTATGGCGGCCATCCGGACCACTAATCTCGAGATAATCCAATAAGTGTCTGATATTGGTCCGCCCAAGACTTTTCGATTTCGCGAGTATCGGTGATAAGCTTTCGTACACGGGAAGTTCTCGGTGTAATCGGGAGGTATGTACGTATATCTTGATGGCGACATATTTGCGGTCACTGCACCTGCGATCAGTTGGATGCTAAAGATTCCTTGCATCGAATCACTTACCGCAGGTCTCTAGCGAGCCATATTGTTGATGAGCTCCCATAGCCGAGCTTCGTCACCGCTTGATACCGACCATTGAAAACCTCTCCAATGTGGACCGGATAAAACCGCGAGGCTTCGTAGCCGGGAATTTCCTCCTCCTCAACTTTTATGTTCTGATCAATCACATCATGCGCGGACGTTTGAAACGAAATCGGATCTTCGAGAGACGTATGTGTATACCGGCATGGCATCGGCACTGCTTCAGTAGACGACTTTCGTGTCACCGAAGTCGGATATTTCGGAATGGCTGATATTGAGCGAGCAGCACAACTTGTCAGCCTGGGTAGCAAAAGCGGAACAGTTTTCAGGTATCTGCGCGACGCCATGGCAACTTGTCGCGTCGAGCTACGTTGCAACTTATCGGTGAGATGTTTTGATGCTTGCAAGTGTCGGCGGAAGCTCGGAGGTTGTCGCCGGAGAAAAACCACCAACATATAAACAAAAGAAAGTTGAGGAGGCTGGAAGAAAAAACAAATATGGCGTCTTGGACCGTTTAATTGATAAGACTACGTGGCAGACAATACTGTAAACCTACTATATAGCTAGAACTCTGATAAGCTGCTGAGTGCCGGCTGTCACACAGAGTAAAGACTATTAAGCAAGTAAGCCAACCTTATTAAACATTAAGTACGTGATTATAAGTCTAGTAACTATAAAACTACATAACCTTTACTTTTATAATATATATAAAACCAGCTATTTAACCTTATATTATTATCTAGATAGTGACAGATAATTACTCTCGTCGTGATCACAGATTGCTATAATCCTGGAAGGCAAAGTAAACTGCTGCATTTATTATTAATAGAACTCCAGTTATGTATTGGCCTATGCCGATCGCTTTATCGAAATCAGCACACAGCAAGGTAATAGCAAACACAGTAATGCATATCAGTGAGCTCGATATACCAAGCATGCTCTTAACCCAACCGCTCGGTCGTTCGACTGTATGCACGCCCCAGCCATACGCAATTTCGGAGGCATGACCAGCGCTGCTCGTGATAATCCTAGATCCCAGTTTCTTAGGTAGGCAAGGGAGGAAAATATCTTCTGCGCGTGCTGCAGGGCTATCACGACGACCAGTTTTTTGTTTTGCCTCTTCCAAGTAGTGCAAGCAAATGTAATGATATATATCCTTGTTCTAGGTATGACTTTGAGATGGCAGATGTTAAAAATGAGCCTTGTTTGAAACGGTATGTAGAACAGTGCTCGTGTTTCTGCCATTGTTCGCAGTTTATGAAAATTTATTCCAATTCAATTAGTTAAATATCCTCAACAGAGATAAATAATGATCAGAGCGAGTAAAATTGCATGTTCAGCTGAACATGTGCCTTTAGTCCTCACGTTTATAATGGTTCTAGATGACCCGGTCTCGTGTACAAGTGACCAGATAGTTGAACATAGGTAGTAGGGACTTTGAATCGCTTGCTCATGAACAGTAGCAGCTGTTCATTATTCGCTTCAGAACATCGCATCCTCTATTTCTATAAGTAGGTCGTTCGTCCCCCAGAGATGCACTTCATTCTTCCTACACTCGCAACAACAAAGCAATTACGACGTTGACTACAAGACTTGCTATACCTTTTATACCTACGACCAGCCTTTAGTAATCTTGCGACAGAGGTCTCTTTTCACCAATAGCATCTTTCTCAGAAACAACAAACCTCTCAGTTTACTTCACTTTGCGACGTCCCATCAACACTATGGATTCTGCTAAGGCTGCCCGTACCATTTCCAACCTAAACCGACTCGTCGACCGTGATGAGGCGCTTATAAGCGACTGGGATGAGACTCGAGCACCCCGTCGCCTTCTTCCCGATGGAACCTATGACGAGACCCCACGCCTTAGCAAGGCATATCTCAAGGCCGACCCACGATATGCTGCAGTCAAGGAGCAGCCTGCAATCGGGCGAGCGTTTTCACGCACCTTCATTGGTAGAGTCCAACAAGCTTCTCACTTCCCGGTTGCTAGAAACTTTATGATCTACCATTCGATTCCACAGGACTGTGAGCTTGGGCAGCCCTGCAATCACTGGGACATCTTGGACGAAGCGGATTGGTACAACCACCCGGAGTCCCTTCGTCTTCAGGTCGTTGCTGTGCAAAGTGACTTTGTCGCTCGGGGTCAGAGTGGCTTTGGTCTGGTTCGCATGTTCGATGACCAAGAGCCTCAGGAGCTGAAGATCACTACTACCCCTGCGTATATCTTCCAATATATGAAGCCGGACTTTAGCGTTATTGAGCGAGTTGGATACACGGTTGTTTGCTGGAGACTGATTGACTCTTCACCTAATGCGGAGATCAAGTGGATGGATCAGTATGGCCGTTGCATGTAAGACATCATAGTCAAGTTGGTATGCTAGGAAGCGCTTGTGTGATTTGAAGCGGGGAACGATAGGGAATAAGTTCGGGTCGACTTATATTTACCTGAGTTGGCTAAACATAGCAACAAGCGATATTGCGAGGAAAATACTAGTTTTAAGTGCGCGTGAAGTCGTCAAAAGTAGTGATGATACTACCAAAGCTGTAGACGTGAATCAATGAGGATAGCTAACTAAGCCTTGCTTCAAAGTAGGAACTATCTACTATCAGGGAAATCCCTATAGAAAGTAGGGTAGATCCTTGAGATTTCCTGGTTAAACGCGGCAGAACATCAACGTGGAATCTAACTCATAGTTGGTCAATCACTTCGTTGTTCAGGTCGCTTGATGAATGGAATTGGAGCGGCGGAGGAGTCATCAATCAACCTTCAACATCTAAGGGAAGAAAATTTGCTAAAATAGCTCGTGTCATGATCATTCATCGAGTAGGACAATACATATAAGTTGGCATTTCTACAACAGTTTACTTGTATAAAGCTTTAAGGCAGCTCTTAGAAACATTTCAGGTTTGGATATCTAACAGTTCTGATTTATTAGCTCCGGATCTAAAAATTAAATGATGCTGCTTGCAACATATGACAAAGGCGTTCATTATTGCGTTCATTATTGGCTGTGTTCTTATCACCGGTGATTCCCAAACAAATACTCATTTCGTGGTAACCATGGATAAAAATGCTACAAAAGGTCATTGGTTCTAGAACGCATAAGAGCATGCTAAGCTTTCACTACGCAATTGATAGCAAGGAGCAATGAAACGCTAATCAATCTTAGGTGCAGGAGGAATGCAAAAGAAGGCTGAGCAGTTGGCCAAAGTGCGACGCGAGGGCTTCTCGTGCTAAATTTGGCTCGTCTTATCCAATCGGATATGGAAATTGCCGAGCCTCAATTGCTTACCCTGCATCTCAGAAGTCAGCCATCGCAGGGATCATGATCCTCCATGTTAGGATGGTTGGGCTGGGTTTGAGGGAGATAAAAGCCCACATTTCCTAATTTCTGGGCATCGTCGCTCAAGCAGATCTACAGGGCAGAATTGCCCAACTGCCGTGATGCATTCTTCGTGGTTCTCGTATCCTATCACTAGACCGTATCCTTTCCGATGGTTTACTCCGGTGGCTATCGGGGGAGGTCTGGTATTGATGGTTCTATTCACTATCATCAATCTCGCGTCGAGTGCGTTTTATCTAAAGCCAATCTTCACTGACGATCCTAATGGCACAACTACTCAATCAATTCGGTAAGAACTGAATACTCCTGCTCTGGTGGCATTCTGATAACATTGCGCAGATGGTTCATGAAAGCACCATTGAACTGGGATAATAACATGAAGGTCAAATGCCAGCCCAAGATATTATCTGTCGGTGATCGTGTTTTCTCCACCAACCTTGGTTTTCAATATTCCGTCAAAGCTCTCACCTCACCAGATGATGACTCCGACTTTCGAAAGACTTATCCTTCCATTGCATACTTGAATAATACCCTCGAAGACTGCTACCTCACAAAAGTCGACATTAACCTTCGAAAATCAGATGCTAGAGCTTCAAACAGCTGGTGGCTTTCCTGGATCACGACTTTCACTGATGCTACAGCCTCTTGCAATGTCATGACAAGTGAGGGCCTAGTGAACATTACCCTTGGTGTTGAATACACTGGTCAGAGTGATCACATATATAACTATGTTATCGAAGATGACTACAAGACTCATGCAAGTACCTGGTGGGGAACGAGATTGCTGAACATTTATTTTACCGGCATTCTGTCAACTATGTCGCAAACTCAAGATCTGGGAGATGATTCATATTGGATGACGGGAGGGATCACGTTCACGACGAATCCGAACATAAAGGAGTAAGTGAATCCGCAAGAAGATTATCCCCAGGTACTGACAAGATCTAGCATTCGTGATCCGAAATTATTCAACCTCGCTGGATGGTTTCTTTCCTCTGATGGGTTCATCCAAAACGAACGTGAGCTTCTTCTCCCTACTAAACATTTCCCGTACTTACAACCTGCAGCTCTCAACGACACCTCTTTCATAAAGACTGATCCAAAGGTACGTCGGCCATTTGCTAACCAGCTTCTTATGCCAACGATCTCTAGAACCAGTTTGTTCCAGTTGTATGGGAGAGTCTCCACTACACAAGAATTCTCCACTCCCTAATCGCCGTTGACCTCGGGAACAAAAACGCGCCCAATCTACTTCTGGACGAAAAGAATCTTCGATATGCCATCCTTCCACCAGATGATCCAAATCGCAAAAATGGTTCTTTTTTAAACGGCTCATCATTAACTGGCCAAGCTACACGCTATGCCCAAATCCCAAAACCAGGAGCACCAGTTCCACCGACGGAAAAGGACCTTGTTCTTCTAAACGAGACTTACGATATGTTTGCCAGTAAAATGGACCCGCTAGGCAGCAAAAATGCTACGATAGTCTCGCAGTATCTCTGCTCTGTGCCGCAGAGTAAGAATCCGGGTGTCATGCTTTTAGCGATCCTTCTTGCTGATCTTGTGTTTCTGCAAGCGGCGTGGGTGATCTATAATTGGATTGCTGGAAGCATGTTGTCATCTTCGCAGATGCAGACGTGTCAAGGCTGTATTGGAGGTCCAGTTCAAGTTGCTGAGAAGAATGGGTTTCTGGATGACAGGAAGGCCACGGCGACGTCGGGGAGCTATGTGAGTGTCAGTGCTGATGAAGGGGCAGGTAGTAGTTTGTTGGTCAGGGAGGCTAAGTGATGAGAACGACGTAGACGATAATGATGATAGAAGACTCTAAGTAAAATTCTAAAAAGTACTTCTTTTAATCTACTGAAGACCTCTACTTCGGCACGCCAAGCTCTGAGAGACCTGTAGCTGGTCCAATTCTAATCCAGTTACCGATCTCGTCTTGTGTTGCAACAGCGATAACGCCCATCATGCCAATAGCGTTCGCCCCAGCCTCTTTGTTGACAGCCGCTCTTCGCCTGGGGAGTACTATCATCCACTTCTGTGTGAGCAAGAAGTTGTGCGGGACTGCAGCGTCGGGAGTTGCGCTATCAGCATTTTTGGATCGTCCATGGCCAACTTCCGTAGCCTTCCCAAGAAGATCATTGTAAATGTTGACCAGGTCGTCTACGCCGGGTTTTGAGTCCTCAAACCGATGATAGAACCATTGAAATGGGACGTCAGGCTCTTTTGCACCATCTGCATCGAGAAAAGACGCAAAGCTATCGTTTGGCTTTGGAATCAACTGCATGTGCTTGTGCAGTCGACTGCATCCTCCATCTCGTCCACAGTTGAAGAACGCAACATATTCTTCACCCACTGTACTCAAAACACTCCATGCAGCTTTCAGATCGTCTTTGTTCAGAGCCTGGTATTGCCTCTGGTGGCCGTCCGAAGTCAGAAGCATTAGATGAGGATTGGCGAAGCAGAATTTGTTGGCGACCAGGACATGCGTTCTTCCAATGTCGCAGATCTCGTAACCTGCGGTGTTGATGTCGCTCCCGTCTCGCTTCTGCTGGGATGACTCGTTATCCTGTTGTGTCTGCACTCCAGCTGTTTGGATGGTCGGCTTCTTCGCCAGAGCGGAAGTGAGAAGGAACTGAAACTGCGATCAAAGATTGTCAGTATGTCGAGCAAGGTCGTGCAGTCAATGGCGCGATACCTTCAACCCGCGATCCAAATATTCTACGAGCTTTTGTTCTTGGCCATAAAACACCAGCCCCGATTGAACAAGGCTGTCGAACTTGGCCTCAATGACTGATTTGTCCATCTTTTGGTGTTTGGGCGCTGACAGTTCTAATCATGAACCAACGAGCAATCCTTGTCGCGAAACCGTTGCAATAATGCACGGGTTATATTTACACCGAGCTCATATTACACATCGCTGCCGTCATCATTATGACTCACTTTTTTTTTAAACTTAGTATCCATTGTTGAAATGCATAGTCGTGAGTGATTTTACAAATATCAAACACTTAGGGGAAAGGACCTCACTTTGCAGCCCCAAAGGGCTTGGAGAGCCGAGATGTCAACCTTTCGGGTGGACCGGAACAATTCACTTCGTCAGTCTATGCGATTTCTTCGCCCTGGATACGCAACAATACAATTTAGTGACTGCTAATTGACATTCATGGATCTATTTCACAGAAGAAAGTTGTCTTTTTCAGTATCTGCGATTTGGTTGTGGTGAGGGGTATTGGACAGAAAAGCCATGTAATTGCGTAGGTTGAAACCCGCGGGAGATGCTAACAGTAGTGCTCAATCTTTTCTGACTACCTCTCCCAGGACCTTACAGACGCGCAGTCACTTTCGCGTCTTACTAAAAGCCACCAACCTATTTTAAGTCCATGCTATACTGACCACCTCCTCTTCCCCTCATCGCCATCATGTCCGGATATTCGACGTCTATTTACTGCGCCATCTGCGGCGGTCCAACGTCTAGTCACTCAACCGAGCCAGCCATTGCTTATTTGTCTGAGCCCAGCATCGACTCTGATGACGACAGTGGCTGGTTGGACAAAGTCAAGCTTATCACACAGCACCACAAGTCAGGAAGGTAAGCAACCCTGGTGCCACACTGCAAGTACCTGCGATCTAATGAACCTAGGGTTTTTATTGTGCCTCGCGCCGAGCAGGAGGAGGCGAACGACTTCAATGTCGATTTTGAGGAAAACAATAGGATAGTTCGCAAAGATGTGAACATGATGACGGTGTAAGTTTCATATATAAAGAGACGGTAATATACTGATCGCCGAAGATATGATGTCGGAAGTGAAGACCCCTTAGTGTTTCCTATCCATGCAGACTGTTACGAACTTCTCGGAAAGGTCGTCAAGCCGCAAAAGATCGACAACTCGGCCCTCTACCGAGTTCTGAAATCTCATCTTCCATCCCCGTACGGGCCACCAAATGCCTTGGACTTTAACTATGGCAAATTGAAAAGATATCAGAGCGATGAGTGGGACACTGCCCCAGGGATAAAGTACGCTGTCGCATCGCCAATTTCCGTCGAAAACGTCACTTCCATTATTGAGAAGGTTCTGAGGAAAGCTAACAAGTCCAATGTACAAGACTTTCAATCCAACGTGCCAACTGGATCATCTTCTGATCGCGGTCGTTCCCAAAACGCCCAGGCTGGCCCGCATCAGTCCTACAGAACTGCTCCATATCACAATCAACAGGGACCAAGGTCGCGATATGAAAACCACCAAGCAGCGCCGCACGCAAACCACCCAGGTCCACAACAAAACCAGCGAAAGAGGCAGAACCGGCAGAATGGACTAAACAGATATTCCGTGCACAGGGATATACCTGACTCGGAATGGGAAAGGAAATTTACCAGGGGATTCGCCTGGATACGCGAGTTTCTTCCACCCAAGGAGGAGATTGAGCGGCGCCATGTTGATAGGTTCTTGTTTTGCGAGGCCATCTTTGACCTTGGCGGTGGTCGCGGATTCGATCCTCCTGACTACCGAGACACGCTGCGGGGCTTGCACAATCGCCGTCGCATCTGGGCATTATGTTCGCAGATAGTCGCGGAGTATCTGCCTCACTCCCAACATCACAGCGCACAAAAGCCCGAGGCAACCTCCTCACCCGAGGCCACGAGATCGACGAAAACCAGCTCAGTACCTACGAGCATGCCCTCCATGAACTTCTTCAGAAGGCCTATAAAAGGTAGCAAACCTTGGCCCTGTGAGCCCAACGAGCTGAGAAACAAGTCTCCTATCGAAGCCTCTTCCATGGAGACCCTGACTCTTGCCGCTCGGGATAGCGATCTAAGCAATGCGGTCCGTATCGGGGTGGACGCAAATATGCAACGTTTCGAGATTCACTTTGAAGAAGATGGACGAAAATGGAGTCATTGCATTGGTCCTCGGAGCGCAGCTATGCAGTACCTCTACTTCGACAAGTCGTCGGCCGTCCCTGACAGGATCATCCAATGCTATGTGACCATGAAGCACAACATCCCCGTCGGTTTACGTCTTTTCAGGGCCCAAGGTCAAGTGGTCACCGCTGGAAAGCCTGGGAATGACGAGATAGCGTATCCGAGGGAAGAAGATGAGGAAGGGGGCTGGCTGACTGGAATATTCTGCCAGTGGTCGGATCGCGATTCTCCGGACGCCAAGCTGGCCTCTTTCGGCGTTTATTTCGCTCATGACTAGCATTTTATATGAGCGACCAAGAGGATGACGGAGGACTCTTACCTTCGGCGGTACGGGGGAATTAGGATTAAGTAGTGTCATATCCTCCACTGGTTACTTGGGAATAAAGCTCATTGTGCTAGATATACCCGGGCGAGAACTCATCACTGTACTAAATATCACACCAATTCCCATTATAAACTCTCTTGCTCTACCGTAATTACGATGTTCGAACGCTCTGTACGCCTATCTTAAGAATATCAGTGTCATTCCGGCGCCACATCTGGTTGAATTTGTGGATCTTATCCCTAGAAATAATCGCCCTAATAGGCATAGCGGTGCCCCTGCCACTAGCCATAAACAGTCTCCCTGGCAATTTAAGTTTTCAACTGCCATATTTACTTTGCTGCTCCCCCTGAAAAATATAGTGGTAAACAATAATACTGACCATTACAACTTCACACCCTCAATCTCAGTACATCACGTGTCATGGGCGGATATACTGTCCAATGTGCATTGTGCTGTGCGTCCATATTTGACAAACATCGGGAAAATCAATTCCCTATGCGTGATGTCGACCGTGGCAGAGACTGGCGACGCGATATCGGAAGATCGTGGATGGGGGAATTCATGATCATTGCTCGAGACCCCGAAACACAAGAGTAAGAGTCAAAGTTATAATCTGCTATGATTTCTGTTGGTCTAATACTAGTAGGACTTTTGTAATTGAGAAAGCGCGGCATCATCGAGACAACATCTTTGATGTCAGTGATGATGAAGAAGTTGCTAATCATGGCGAGGCATTCGACTCCCGACTTGTGACCGTGTAAGCATCCCATCACCGACACCAGCGAACAACTGATTCTGATCCACGTCAAGTTACTACTGCGAAGGGCCTCAAGCATTTGCAGCCCCATTTCACGTCGATTGCTACAAGGTGCTGGCGGACGCTTATGAACCGCGAGATATCGATCTCGCAGCCCTTTATGACACCCTTGAAAGCCACTGCCCTCGTGATGACAGCGTCTATCGCAGTAACCTGGATTTCGACTACGACAAGCCAAGCCACAAGGTGGCCTTTACCGCCTATGATTTCTCGTTCGCATCTCCAAACCGCGTTTCTGATGATGACATATCTGTGGGGGGCGAGCTTAAAAGAAACTCGCGAAGATCTGGGTTAGGTACTCCACACATACTCAATGGCGAAAGGTTGACTCCTACAAGAATCTACGATGATATGCCATGGGCAAAGTACATTCTTCACGTCAAAACGCACAAGCTCACAATGGATATGGCCCTATACTACAAGTATCTCGTAGCTCTCGGCAACGGCCGCCTAAAGGAGGGGGACTTCTCACTTCCAGTCAGGATGCATCTCCAGAATCGGTGTCGACTCTGGGGTGTATGTACTCGACTTCTGGAGGAGTGCTCTACACGCGGCCACTCGGCCAACAAGACGAAGACGAAGACAAAGAAGCAGGAGCCTTTGATTGAATATAGTAAGAAGACTGATGAGATTCTCAAGGGCGCTATCCAGAGTCCTATGCCACTGTTGATATTCCCGCCCTGCTCCAGCACAATCTATGACAGCGTCAGCCTCATCGAGGAGATGAAAGATCTCGAGAAAGCAGAGCCTGTGATTACGGTCTATTGGGGTGCCAGCAAGCAACTTGTTGGTATTGGAATTTACGATCCCGAAACAGACACGGCCAGGACCTTAGGATCAAAGAGTTTATTTCGCAGGACCCAATATGCACAGATCCCCCCAGATAATTGGCTAGCAGCGATTTTCATCGTGACGAAGGAAGTGCCTCAAAAGATACCCAAGGTCTGGCGACGGCTGATTGTAGGGATTAAATTTGTGTTCCTGGACGGCGATTTCATCACGTTCGGTGAACCTGTGGGGGACGTCCGAGTTCTCGTTCCCAAGCCATGGCATACCGTGGTTGGCATTGGCGCTACGTGGAAAGAGGGAGGACCACTGGAAAGCCTGGTTCTTCTGCAACAGGATCAAGAAAAGGTACCCAAGTCTGCCCATTGCCGGGTCGGGATGGACTACCCTGATGATTTAGAGGGACTAGAAGTGTCAAAGGTATTTCGACCCGATCCTAGAATCGCAAACTTCCTCTGGAGAGGCTGGATCCCCGTCCGCCCCGGAATCTGGCCTACGTACCCAGTGCGACTAGATCCCTTGATGCCGCTGCCTGTAGAGACACTGATGCTCACCAAGCCGCGCACTGATGAGGACTACAACTTCGTTCTTGGAGTGGATGCTCAGTTTCGCGGGTTCGAAGTGCTATTTGAATATAAGGACAAAACAAAAACAGTTCGGCGATCGATAGGCCTTGCCACTGCCATGCACTACTTCGTCATGGATAGCGATGAGCAGATCACGAAATGCTACATCACTGGGAAGGACAAAATAGAGGGCATACGCTTCGTAACGGATAAAACAAAACATTTCATTGTTGGAAGACCTGGACCAGAAGAGATGGGTCTTGCCAAACAAGGGTTAAATATGGAGTCTATCGAGGGTTTTCACTGCCGATGGTCTGACGACCGAAACAGCTCACTGACGTCCCTTGGCGTATTGACGCTCGAGTTTAGCTCCGTGAATCTAGCAGAAGAGCGCGAGGATAAGGACCAGGATAACATTCTGGGGTATTACTGGGTCCCCGAGCGCCCACAGACAAGATTCCCAATCGAGGAATCGGGGCAGATCCATGGCAGGACACCAATGATCGAAAGACTGCGCTATCCCGGCGTTGGCCTGCCGAGTCGACAGGCAGTTGTGACGTGGCTCGACTGCTCAAAGCCACTCGAAACTATCTCCATCACGATGTGTCACAGCACGACGACGAAGCTGCTCATGATGACTTCAATGGCTTTCAAGTACGCAGAGGGCCATGAACCAATGTACTTCGGACCATTCCCCATAGACTCACCAGAGCACGAGAAAGGTATCAAGAAGCAAGACCGGTGCGCTTGCATACATGGAGGGTCTTTTGAACAAGAGATCGAAGATATACCTCACTATGAGCCAGATAAATGGCGCGTTTATGGCGGTTACTTGAAGGCTCTTCGTGTATGGGAAACAGAAATAGGCGTCCTGACCGGTCTGCAGTTCGTGGCTCAAGAATCCGAGAGTCAGAAGTGGGGGTTCTGTGATGGAGAGTATACCCATGAGCTGGACCTCCAGAGCAAGGAGGGGATAACCTGGGGGATCAAGTTCTTCCTAGATTCGAATGGGAGGAATCATGTTAGCGAGGATATCGTGGTTGTGGCTGTTCAGCGGATCAAGGTACCAATGACTGGGGATAATCCTCAGAGGCTTCCATACAAGAAACCAAGGTATATTATGCATTTCTTCTACAATCAGAGTCGGGTCGTAAGCTAACCTCAACTGGCTTTAGACATAAGTAGAACCATCAATTGCGAGTCTGACTAACGCGGAAGATTGATCAGACTAAGTGTAAGATAGTATGTGCCGGATGGGACGCATTGAGTTGGAAGTCTTGGGTATGTAAAGGATTCCATAATGATCGACCCCTTTTCTAGTGGTTTGGGCAACTGGAGTTGGTCTTTTCGAGTCTCTTCACTACGATGAGGCCACCTGCTTTGTTCTTTTGCAGTCTTCTTATCGATTGGTATTATGACGGTTTTGGTATGGCATTAAAGTTATAATTAATTCTATATATATGGGTCGTCGACGACGAGTATGTTTGATCTAGTATTCTCCTAGTCTTGAACAGTCGCTGAACTCAACACTGAATCTTCCTTCGGCAGCAAATATTGTTTAGTGAGAAGCGACACGAGGGCTAAAAGGGTAGCCAAATTATGTTGATCGCACCCAGCGCTCAACAAGAGCCTGGATCTGATCACTGTTCTTCTCCATAAACATCATATGTCCATTACCGTGAATGCCAACCTCACCAAGCTCAATGTGCTTAGTCTTGGAGCAACCAGCCTGCTTAAGGTAGCGAGCAATGCAGTAGTCGTAGGGCATGTGATAGGAAGCCTCAGAGGTGATGAGGAGGATGGGCTTCTTGGCAAGGTTGACGAGACGGCGAGGGGCAGGCTTCTTGGCTTGGAGGATACACTCGACAAAGTCCTCGCCGCGGCTGGGCTGGACCTCTTGGACGAGATCGGTGGAGGGGTCGGTGACGGCAGGGCTGTAAACGAGGGGAATGTCAGTCAGACCGTAAGCCCGAGAGGCCTTGGTGCTGAAGACTGCGTCTCGGAAGGGAGGACCAGAAGGCTCGAGAAGGATGAGGCCCTTGGTGAGCTTGGGGCGCGCATCAGCGACAAGAATGGGCATCATACCACCTTGGCTGTGTCCAAGGAGGATAACAGGCTTGCCAATCTTGTCGAGAAGGGCAGCACCAGCAGCCTGGACGGTCTCCTGCTGATAGGTGGCATTGTTGATGAACTGGACGTTGGAAGCATAGAAGGCGTCAAAGACAGGGTCTCCTCGCTTGCCGGTACCAGGCCACTGGGTGTGCTTCTGAGACTGGGGCCAGAGGTTGAACTCCTGCACGGCAGTGAAGCGCTGCTCGATGATCTGGGCCGAGTATGTGGAGGGCTTGGTAGCACCGGCGAGGGGCGCCCATGCCGATCGTCCTCGGAAGGTCTGATCGACGATATAAACTTCGTAGCCCTGGTTGATGAACTGGCTCGCCCAACCACGGCCTCCGTCAGGCTTATTTAGGAAGTTCTATGTCTGTGTGTCAGCCGAGGTCGTATAGCGTAGCATTGAACGATGGGACTTACGGTTCCTGTTTGGGCCTGTCCGTGGATGAATACGAGAGGCGTAGGCTTGTACGGTCCCTTGGTAGGGACCAGTCTCTCCACGTACATCTGATCACGGAAGATCTCTCCGCCTGCACCATCATCTACATAACCTCCGCCGACCATGAAGTACGTGCGAATAGCAGGGACTTCACCATAGCTTCCATAGCTCGCAGCGAGACATTGTGTGAATGTCGCGGTAGCAGCGACTAGGAGGGAGGTGAAACGCATGGTGGGTAGATGAGATGAGAGAGATGGGATGGATGGATGGATGGGGAAGGAGATGCAGCGCGGATGCAAGAAGAACAAAAAGAAAAGAGGGAAAAGAAAGAGTCACAGATATACTGCATCATGCAGGGGGTTTACACTGCGGAATTGAGGTTGCTCAAGGTCAAGGCCTCCCGGCTAGTGAGCTACACTAGACAGGATCGTCATCCTCAGATTCCATTTCGGATGTGACAGACTGAACTCTAGGCTTTTAGGCCCCTGCTACGGCGCTGTAGCTAAAGTTGCAGCTCGTATCATCCGCATCCCAGGAACCCGCGTGATATCCCTGCAACGAGAAAATGGCGCATGAGGGGGACAACCGACAAACGGCCCAATTGCCCGATTGACGGTATCAAGCGATATTTCCAAGGCGTCAGTTGACATCGTCTAGAATATTGATCAAATAAGTTTATTAATACTACTACCGCTTGCAATGAATGTCATTCCGTAACTAGCCCATACGGATAGTTTAATTCTCCCCGTTGAAGGAAAACGGCCCGTTCTAGCGCTGGTACCCAAAATGAAGAGAACAAACCTAACGCCACGATAAACCAAGCTAGGCACTAAAACTGACAAGTCCAGAAGCATATCGTCAGTAAACTCAAGTAAACCGACGCACGCAAAAAACAAGCGTAATTAACGGGGAACGTTCCCGCTGGGATGCAAGTGGCGGAAAGCTGAAAAGAAGCAAAGCAAGTGACAGGAAGCGTTTCATCAAACAATAGAACAGTAACAATAAAAAGATATGTGATCTGCGCCCATCCCCCGCTGCGAGAATCTCCCTTGTTTTCGTTTCTTTTCTTTCTGTTTTCGCAGTGTAACTCGACACGATGGAGGATCCTACGCTGTTTATTCACTGGTTCTTCAGCTGCTTGTCACTTCTGATTATGGGGGTGCGGCTGATATGGAGAAAAGTCGCCAAGCAGAAGTTTGTACTCGGCGATTACCTCACAATGTGCGCCATTCTATGCTGCGCTGTGAGACTGGCACTCATTCATGTCGTTCTGACTTGGGGAACGAATAATATTAAACCGAGTCTTCGAGAGAAGATGGTTTTTACGAATGAGATTATTTATCGACGGGAGATTGGGAGTAAATTCGCCATCACCAATCGAGTCTTTTACAATTCATTGTTAGTATTCTTTTACTGACTCGAGGCGAGTCGTGCTGATATTTTTAGCCTTTGGTTACAGAAGCTTGTGCTTCTCGATGTCTACCGACGATTACTCCTCAACTTGCGATATCAGAAGACGATCATGTATTCTTTCCTTCTCGTTTTCTTCGGTACTTATGTCGCTGTCCAAGTCACGACTTTCAGCGAGTGTGTACCATTTCATTTGTACTGGCAGGTCGTTCCAGATCCTGGAACATGCTCCAAGGCCCAACTGCAACTCATCGTCGTTGGAGTTCTTAACATCGTCACCGACGTGATGCTTCTCGCCGTCCCAATTCCGTTATTCTTTTCACTCAAGACATCCTGGAAGCGCAAACTCAAACTTTACGTACTCTTCACTCTCGGTATCTTTATCGTCGCTATTACTGTCATCCGATTGCCGATCAACGCCATGAATAAAGACAGCCAGGTCAATCGAACGACATGGGCCAGCACCGAGCTGCTCACCGCGACAATCGTCGTCAACGCTCCGACGCTATATGGATTCTGGAATAAGAAGAAGCAGGGCACTGGATATGTCTATTCGCATTCGCAATCCAACGGAACTGGGATGCGGAGTAGGAAGAACACGAGGGTAACTGATACACTGGGAGACGACCCTACAACCGAAACATTCGCTCTCGGTACTGTCCTTCACACTCGGCAACCTTCTGAAGGTATTCTAAGGACTCAAGAAATTACTGTCACGGAATACATTGACTCCCGAAAGAATTCCAAGGGCACGGGTTCGCGGACGGATGAGACGGAGGTTGCGTCAAATTCAAGCCAACTGAGCATCCTACGGGATCAAAAATAGCCTATCTGCGTTGTAATAACAAGTTCCATTATCTTCCTCCACAATATATTTTCCGAGTACTCTTGTGCAAAAGCGAAGCTGTGATCTATTGTGCACCTCCAATTTCAATTCGGCGCCCGTTGACCCGAGCGAAGGATCACCCCCCAACTTCCACGACAGGGATCGACAAAGCCAAGAAAAGTTCACCTTCCAGAAAACGAACCTGATCAGCGCTCACCAAGGAACCGGTTCGCCTAAAGCTGCATTGGTCAGCGGAACCGTCGGAAAAGGTAGCGGAAATTTGCAGGTGCCATTTCCCCCGTGAAATGCTTCCGTACGCCGACTCCAATGAAACTCGTGACAATTCATCCCAATTCGATTGGCGAGGTTGCATTTTCCGTCTGCCCACTTCCCACCCTCAATGCTACTGTGCTCGTGCGAGTGACTCGAAAACGGTCGTTAACAAACCTGGTCTTTGCTTTGCTTGTCACTTGTTTCTGTCCTGAACTCTAAATCACATGAGGGCATTTCTTGCGTTGGAAATACCGGGCACCTGGATAGCAACCCTGGGCTTCTGTCGCTGGGAGGCACAGAACCGTGAGGCGAACCCAGAGCTCTGGGTGTCAAGGATTTGTTATCAAGGATGAGCTACACTGCATGCAGGTCCGTGGCGGCCACCCAAATGCAGCTCGTTCCCCGTACCGCGTCCCTGGGATCACAAGTACGTATTCCTGGCATCTGCCGTGCCGTTGTCACCCCTTTACGGAGTACAATTCTCTAAGAACTCTATGGTTGAGTCCCTGCTGATAACACAGAGATTATGATGAAATCGTTCGATGTTCTAGCAATAACCTTACGCTGCACGCTACACTCAATCAAGCCGAAGCGTCTTCAGCCCAACGCCGCGATGTGGACCTGGACTGCCGGGATTCGTACTTGGGCCACTGATGGGTCTGACCCCTTTGCAATTTGGGTTTAACTCGCCTGTAGGATTGTTTCGCTGTTGTAGCCGGAGCGGATTCAGGTCCGCCGCCAGCGGCGGCCGAAGCTCGACCGAGGTGTTCTGAAATTCAGCATCATCAAGGTGCTGAACTTTGTACGTATCGCATTTTCTGTTCTCGCATTTGAAGTTACTGTGAGTTTTGGTCTATTTCTAGGGGTTGCAATGCCAGTCCGCAATGTCAACAAGCTCTAGTTTATGCCTTGGTCCATAATGCTCGACGAGCCACTGTCAGTATAAACCGGGAACCTGATCTAGCCACCTAAATCGTTTAGACTTTATCTCGGCAACGGGAGAGTGACGCATGCCCGTAGACTGGCAAGTGCCTCCCCGCAAGGCCAGCGCGCGTAACTCGGTTGCTGAGGCTGTAGCCTTCGGGGACCTCACCTCCTCACCCGTACCGTAGCGTAGACTTACCTGACGCCACGCCGTCGTTAGTGACTCCGACATAGATACGAACATACACCTAGTCGATATCAACGGTCATATGTGGCACTCGTCAAGGGCTTTGTGTTATCAACAGGATGAAGGGTTGCGGTGATGCCGGATAGGAGACGCCTTGACACTTCTTACCCTCCAGTATCGACTCAGTGAACAAGAGGAAACCGGATCCATGAAAGGAAAATAAGCCTGTAATCGCAGCCTTTGGCCACGAATAGAAAAACTACATATTTCAGCAAAGATCGATCTGCAGTCAAGTTAGCTTTCTCTAGTACAGGTTACAGAAAGATTAAGCTCCCTGGGCTGATTTAGACTCTCAGCCACCAGCCTCTACTGTAAACGATACGTCTGTTGCGACTTAGACATTAAGCCACTCTGTCGATCAATATCAACGCCAAGGCCATTCTACAACAAGTTTAGATTTAAGAGCCTGAACTATCGCCACTAGAAACGACTGCCGTTGTTGCTGGAACCAATGGAACCAATAGAACTGCCGGCACTGCTCTACTCCTCCTCCTCTTCTCTGCCGCTTACTAAACTGCTGGGACAGCTGAAACTATACGCAACAGCCGCAGGTAGACCAACACCAAGGCCTATCTTGTTCTCTGACGAGATTGCCCCAGACTTACCTTCCGAAGTTTCGGTAGTGATGATTCTCTTTAGTTGATATACTGGTCTATGCTGTTTCCGGTGCTGTTGATGAAGGAGTTTCTATCAACTAGATAGTGTCCGATCCTCCGGATAGATCGATTGAGAATTCCCGCTTCTGCATGGGATTGGACATCTGTGCACCAAGTAAGTGACGCAGCGATATTGTGATATTTCTAAATCTGATAGTATGAAATTTCGCTACCAGTACAAAACACCCTTAGTTCTGATTCGGGAGCACTTTTTGGAAAGACTCTTTACCAGCAACTCGTTCCGGCACTGAGGCTGTTCATTGCGTTGCCCTTGGCTAACCGCGGTATAGCCTAAACATACCGAGACGATGGTGCATGGCTCACTCCAACATCAACCAGCTGCGGAATATGGTTCATTGTATAGACAAGTGCCTTTTCCAGGACATTTCCACGGTATTTCTAGTTATCTTATGAGAATAGCACATCAATGGAAGGTGAGAGGAGTGCTTACCTGAGTCAGTATCTACGAAACCGCGGGTATTAGATTCTTCACCTTGATTCAAGACGTCTAAAGCCGTTGGCGACGTGATAGTCAAGATTCTAGAGTAAGCTGTTTCTGTCATATCGATATATTATCGTTGCCGGTGGATCAGGACAAGAAAAGCCAGTTTTTATTTGGATAAACCTGAAAATGCACTGCCTCCGCCTGTCTGATATCAATCCCCAGCCTGCTTTTCAGGTGCCCTACACTGGTTAGTGAGCCCTCGCAAGAAAGTGAGCTTTCCCGGCCTCCGGGTCGTTGATCAGCAGGCTATCTTCGGATTTGCTGTTGAACTTGCAGACTTGTAACTTTGGTGTTCTTGACATATCAACCTTGGCATTACTGCGCAGTACTATAGTCACCTCTTAGCTTCATTTGAAACCATTTTAATAATACTGCGGAACAATGTATTATCCCTATATGGCTGGAATGATAACATTCAGTGGCTTATCGAACGTTGTCACACCTATCATTATCAATAATACTATATAGCTGTTTCTTGATGATGTTCCTGATTCTGATTGACAGGGTCTTGAGATGCTGAAGAGACTAAGCTTCTAGGTACTTATTATCAATATCTTGTGTTTCTGGTTACTGCTCGCAGCTTGAAGTTCAAACACCACGTAACATTAAACCAAAAACTAGAACTATCCAGGTCAATATCAGTCCTCATTCTCTTCCAGTAAGTCAATAGCTCTCAAATAATACATATGTCCTTCATATGCTACACCGGACGTCCAGTAGGGACGGGTTGATGTGCTGCTAAATATGGTAGTTTCCTTCAAGAAGCAGTTGTGACAGAAATATCCGCCGCCTGTTGAGAGAGCAACTTTACACAAAGTATTTCTCTATTCAATGAGCCGGTCGTGGGTCACAGGCCCCCGGTGTAGTCTCTGCAGAATCTGGGGCTTGCAGGTTACTTTCTTGATGCTACCGTGAGCCAACCGTGATAGACGCCCCTTGTGTACGGAGTAGATTTCCCAGGTATCGAAGTTCACATGAGACGACCCCGAATTGAAAGACCTCGGATAATGAGGCCACGGCGATCTGACATCAATTTATCTTGAAACTATAGCTTGCAAGCCCGTGCAAGTCACAAAGGGATTGGTTGTTCGATTTTCGGGCCGAACATCGGGGTTGCTGGGAAGTGAAGCTAGCTAACTTGATATCTAAAACAGATCTTCTGGGCTAGACCGCGGGGTAAATCCTGGAGTGCTAATCAGAATTTCACGGGGCCCCAGACTATCGTGGAACCCCTTGCAAGCCGTCTATCCAGTCTTTATGTTAAATTGCATGGCATCCTCCTTTTGTCTTGCCGATTATTCGTTGCAGTATTTCATACTGGGCACGAACTCTGTGCAGATATTCTATCTATCAGATCTCTATTCAACGATACCCTTACCAAGTTAGTTCCTCGCCGTGCATCATGGAAAAAGATGATCATCACGGCAAGGCCATGAACGTTGAGGATGCTGGAGGCAAAAGCGCCGGAGTTCTTCTATACGACGATCATGGAAATGTTGGAAACCTGCCAGTTCCATCAGCAGACCCAAACGATCCTCTCGACTTTGGGATCTGGCGACAGCGTCTCGTTCTCTTGGCCGTCTGCATGTATGGCATCGCTGGTTTCGGTGTTATTCAGTCTACGCTCCTCTTCTTTGAGAACCTTATTGCCGAATACATGAGGGGAGCGCATGGCGTAAGTCAAAATGCCACCATGTTTTAGTAGCGACCGACAAATTCGCTCTAGACATTCATCCCGACCGTATTGCAGACCTCGCTAGTTATCCTTCCCTCTGCATGGGCTTGGGAAACTTCTTCTTCGTTCCCCTGTCCATGGCACTCGGTCGCCGCTTCGCCTTCATCTTGAGCAACATCATCTTTGTGGCATCGATCATCTGGGCTGCCAAGTCACAGTCTTTTGAGTCTCACCTTGGAGCACGTTGTTTGCAGGGTCTCACTGCAAGTATCTCGGACTGTCTGGTATGTCTCGCTTCTTCTGTTGATCCACGCAAAAGCTCGAGGCTAATAGCTGGTAGCTACCGATTATCGTCCTCGACATGTCATTCCTATATAAGCGAAGCGCACGACTCATGGCCTACTGGGCGTTGACCGCCATCGGGTCGTCTATACTACTAGTCCCAATCCCTTTTATCGTTGAGAACGCTGGCGGTAATTGGAGACTCAACTATTGGTTCTGGCTAGCATTCGCTGTGTTTGCCATGATACTCATAATCTTCTGCGTCCCCGAGACTCTTTTCAACCGTCGTGCTGCAGAGCTTAGTGGAAGGATCCATGTGACGGATGCCTATGGTACTCATCGAACCTTTGCTTCACCCCAAGCCGCTCGGGACGCTGGTTTTGACATTGACGATGCTCGGTCAGAGAATCCCACAGAGCTCTCGTATAAGCGTCAATTTGCGCCTTTCACAGTTCAGCCATTGCCTGTCGCCCGATTCTTTGGCGCATACAAAGACATATTTCTTTGTGTCTTGTGCCAGGCACTCTTTGGGTCCTGCTGTTCAACAGTATGGTGTTTGGAGGTCTCGTGGTGCTGAGCTTGACTTATGCCCAGCGCCTTGAGATGCCGCCCTGGAATTTCTCTCCAGAAACAGTTGGAACGGTGCAACTTGGAGCAGCTATCGGGGCGCTCTTTGGTCTGGGATACGGCGAGCTAGCAGAACCCATCAGTCGCTACTTGACCAAGAGAAATGGCGG
The DNA here is from genome assembly GCA_013186785.1 of Fusarium pseudonygamai. NCBI lineage: Eukaryota > Fungi > Ascomycota > Sordariomycetes > Hypocreales > Nectriaceae > Fusarium > Fusarium pseudonygamai. Next base: position 25,031 of record JAAQRH010000296.1, read on the forward strand.
CGTTCGAGAGCCTGAGCATGTTCTTCTTAATTTCATTGTCCCGTCCATTTTCTGCTTTCTGGGCATGATAATCTATGGCATCGTGGCAGGGGATCCATCAAAGTATAGCTGGGTTGGCATGCATGCTGCTTTCGCCCTGTTCTACTTTGGCTTCTGCGCTATTTCGGCTGTGACTGGAGTTTGGCTTGGAGAATTGCTGCCGCACATGTCGGGACCTGCAATAGTGCTGACTTGTGGAGGAAGAAATGCCATTTCTTTTGGGTACAGTCATTCGTTCAGTCCATGGATCAGTGCGAAGGGTATCAGAGATACGTACATCTTGTTCGGGGGCATCCTTTTTGCCCTGGGGTCTCTCGCAGTTCCTTTGTACTTTTTTAACGGTCAGATCCGTCGGGCTATGGAGAAGTTGTCGTTCCTCGGCAGTTGTTGAGTTTCTTTTTGTCAATGGAGACTGTAGTGCCCAAGACCTAGTCAGCTACCGTATTCAGTGTCTTTGAGGTGCGATGGGTCATTATTGGGTATATGGATTAAGTGGATAAAATTGTCACAAGTTTTGCATACCCTGCATGCTTTTGGTGAAATTTGAAGTATTCGACCGTGAAAGAAGAGAAACTGCATCCATATGCCTCTATTGACCGTTGCCAGCCCCGAGTAAGCTTTGCACTGGTACAAACACCGTTACTTCGGTGCCTAGATTGAGTTTTGCCCTGCATGATCTGATAAGCTCAATCCAACCCGAGGCCGTTTGGGTGACATTGGCAGAATCTGACAGAGGGGCACAGCAGATCAATAGCAGCGCACCAGACTACATTTTGGTACTACTTGTGAACATTTGAGACATATTTGTATGCACATTGATATCCACATGATTTACAACCCTTTGTTGGCGATATCTTTTCAATGATCTTAGGCCTCAGGCATCAAATTCGTGATAATGGCGTCAAGTCCCCACTTAGCCCACGGTTAGATCCGCCGCTATTGGACATAAAATCTTATCAGATGCGCTTTGTCATGCGTTGTCACAAGGTCAAGTCACTCGTAATCAAATCAGATGACTCTTCTCCCCTCTAGACTACCCCTGGCCTTTGCTGCCTGAACCTGCAGCTTTCTTGTTTCACCTCATGAAAAATTCCTCACCTCCTCATCACCAACCCGAAAATGTCCTCAGAAACAGCGCCGCTTCTGGGCGCTCCAGAACCAAGCTCAAGTGACGTATCGCAAAATGCCGCGAGGCCTGCTAATCCTAAGAGGTTGTCGGCGGGCGTGGCGCGCATGGCGGTCGTGTCAAAAAACCTCACCCGCGCACATCGGATATGGCTCTTTACGGGTATTTTCCTGGTCGGGTATGCGTATGGTTTGGAGAGTCAGGTTCGTTTGGCGTATCAGTCTTATGCGACGTCGAGTTTTGATCTGCATTCGTATCTTTCTACGATTAATGTCTTGCGCAATGTTATCGCAGTAGCAGTCCAACCTACGGCAGCCAAGGTGGCAGATGTCTTTGGCAGGTTCGAAGTCATCGCCATTTCAACGGTTCTATATACCATCGGCATCGCGATCGAGTCAACTGCGCCGTCAGTCGAGGTTTTCTGCACGGGATCGGTTATTTACCAAGCGGGATATACATGTATAGTCCTTCTTTTAGAAGTTCTCATTGCCGACTTTTCATCCATGCGAGCGCGCGTCTTTTTCAGCTATCTCCCAGCGATACCATTCTTGATCAACACATGGATCAGCGGAAACATCACCTCTGCAGTCCTGAGCACGACGACTTGGAGATGGGGCCTTGGAATGTGGGCTATCATCTACCCCATCGCCTCACTGCCTCTCCTATCATGCCTTTACTTTCTTGAGAGGAAAACCTGGGAATCTGAAAGCGGCAAGGAGAGCGATGAGATTGTCTTGGTTTCTCTCAAGACCAAGAAAGGCAGAGCAGATCTCTTTCACCAACTCGATATTATCGGCCTCGTCCTCCTTGTGCTCGCCTTCTCGCTCATTCTGGCCCCTTTAACCGTCGCTGGCGGAACCGCTAGTCATTGGCGTAGCTGGTACATCATTCTCCCTCTGGTCCTCGGCTTCTGTTCCATGATTGCTTTCATCACTTGGGAACAACGCGGTGCTCGTCATCCTCTAGTTCCATTCCATCTGCTTCGTGATAGAGGTGTCTGGTCGGCTTTGGCAGTTCGGAGTCTTCTTAACCTAGCGTGGTGCACGCAAGGAAACTACCTCTACACGATTCTCATTGTCGCCTTTGACTTTTCCATCGAGAACGCAACTCGCATTATCTCGTTCTTCTCATTTTTCGGAGTCGTCACTGGAGTTCTAGCTGGTCTAGTCATTTTTAAGATTCGTCGACTCAAATTCATCATTGTCGGAGGTACACTGCTTTTCATGGTCGCATTTGTTGTTTTGATCTTATATCCTGGTGGCGCTTCGACTTCATCTCAGGACGGAATCATCGCCGCACAAATTCTTCTCGGAGTGGCGGGCGGGTTCTTCGCTTATCCGACTCAAGCATCTATCCAAGCCTCAGCAACGCGAGAGCACGTGGCTATTCTTACAGGTCTTTACCTATCATTCTACAACGTCGGAAGTGCCCTCGGTACATGTCTCTCTGGTGCCATCTGGACTCAAACTCTTTACAAATCTCTGAAGCAAAACCTGGATTTCCAACCAGACGAAACCCTTGCCAAGAGAATTTACAACTCGCCTTTTGCCGTGATACCGGACTATCCAGTCGGAACGACCATTCGAGACGCGATTACCAGCAGCTACAGCTCCGTACAGAGACTTCTCTGCGTCGCCGGAATTTGCGTTTGCATACCCATGATCGTATTCGCACTTGCCCTCCGGAACCCGAGGTTGTCGGAGCAGCAGGTTCAGACGGAGGATGAGGAAAACCACGAAGACTGAAGGGTTGACGACATGATATACCGTGGCTGATAGAGGAGGATGCATACAGTTTTACAGCGACGGATCAAATCACTCACGTACTTGCATTTTAGAACTTAGAAGCAGCACTGTTAGAAGCATGAATTTGCATAGTATTTAACGACCAAACGAGTTTCAACGCTTAACTCAAACCTTCTCTGCCCAACGTGCCTGTAACCGTCCAAGCATCATCTTAACATACTCCACATTCGTGACATCCGGCACATTTCTCAACGTCTCACTATCCTCCCTTGACTTATCCGTAAGATAATCCAACGGTCCTTTCTCAGCAGATGAAGCAGCCTTGTTGCCATACTTGCCCTCGAACCAATCTAGTAGCTTGATAGGAGGGTTCTTGGTGGGATCGCGCTCTGAGTTACGAAGACGATCCATCCATTGGTCTGTGGAGAGCGTCTCAAACTTGAAGCCGGCTTTTATCATGGAGGGAAGCATGTCGTTTGCCCAGTGGAAGCGCACGGGGTTGAGGATGTGATACACAAGCTCAGGGTCGGAAGAGCGGTCTGAGGGTAATGATGCGCCGAGGCTGGCGAGATCGAGGATTGTTGAAGCAGCGAGATCAACAGGTAACCATGTCATTTCCTGTTCATTTTAGTACTCGCGTATCAAATCGCACTGCGGGAGACGTACCTCGTTCAAAGCTGGCAGAGCACCAAGCGTAACCGCCGTCTGAATCATCAGAGGAATTCCCTCCGTAGTATTCCACTCTCCAACCTTAGTATCACCAACCAACTGGCCCAATCTCAAAACCCTCGCCACCGCACCAGCATTCTTACAAGCATTACCAGTAATATGCTCAGCAACATACTTCGACCTCGCATACCCAGTGTGCTGAGCATGTGTAGGTGAAGGAACCTGCGCTTCAAAAACCTTTCCAGGACGTGGTGATCCTCCGGCCGATGAAACAGAAGAGCAGAAGAAGAAGCGTGCGGGCTTGGGTGTTTGCACGGAGAGACTTAGTTGGATGAGATTGTGCACGGCTTTGATGTGCTGATCTTCGAAGGATTGAACGGAGATGTTGAAGTTGACTGCCCATGCGCTATGGATTATGGTTGTGAGTTTTGTGCGGAGCTCCGAGATATAGGATTCGCTGAGGCCGAGGTCTGGACGGCTTAGATCGCAGGGCAGAGCGAGGACTTTGCTGCGTTGTTCTTCGTTGAGGGATAGACCGCGAGCTTGGAGGGAGCTGTAGAGTCTTTCAGTGGCGGCGGTGTCGCTGGCTGCTCGGACCAAAGCCCATACTGCTCCCACGTTCGGTCGAGCTGTGAGTTGAGCGAGGGCATGGGCTCCAAGGGCACCGGTTACGCCAGTAAGTAACTAAGCCATTAGCTTCCATCTCTCCAGTTTCGAGTATCGAACTTACCACGAGCTCTTTGCCAGGTTGAGGAGCAGATCCAGGTACATGACGCTCAAAGGTAGAGTACTTCTCAATCAATCCTTCCATGATCTTCAACTGATCCTGTGTTTCATCATCCGCACCACTTCTCAACCTCTCGAGGTGGCGAGCAAGTAACTTAACATTGCCAGTCTCATACAGCACATTCTGTCCCAGCTCCGATTGTCTACCGCCGAGATCAATCTCTCGCTTAATGAGACTCCACATCTGAATACATTGAAGACTATCAACACCTGAGGCAAAGAAATCCGCCTCAGATGATTCAAGATCCGCGCCACACTTGATCTTCAATTGTTGTAGAAGGTAATCTTCTAGCTCCGAACCCTCGAGTTTTAGCGAACCGGCTTCATCGCCTTGGCCTTCGTATCTGTTGTAGGCAGCCTCGATCTCCTTCTCGAATTGGCGATATGTAGGGACTCTGATGAAAGTGCCCTTATCCGTTCGCGGGTATGAAGACTTAGCTGGCACAATGACAACCAGTTCCTTGGGGATTCGTGAGAATGACTCTGCCCGTGAGTTGGCGTCCTCGACGGATGGCCAAATGGCATCAAGGAACTCATCATCAGGCATGTCAGCCACCCGATCAGCCTTGACGATCAAGATGCCAGGATATGTCCTTCCATCTCCAAAGACAATAGCTTCCTTGACAATCTCCTCTTGTCGGATGCGACCTTCAATGGGAATTGGAAGGACCTTCTCGCCATTGATGAGAGTGAAGCGGTCATCTAAGCGACAGGCGAATTTCCAGAGGTTGGGTCTTGTAGGATGTTGTGTGAAGAGATCTCGAGTGCGGAACGATCCAGGTGGGTTGTCTGAGTTGGTAGTGCTCTTTGATGGGAGACCATCTAAAGCTACGCATTCGAACAAGCCAGGGGCGACCTCGTCAAAGATGGTGTAGGGTTCTGCTGGAGGGAGAACGCGGATGTAGTTCCACGCCTTGTCACCTTCAGGGCGAGCAGAGGTCGCAAGTCTTCCAGTCTCGGTGCTGAGACATGTTAGCTGGCTCCTGTATGAGACGAATGACACTCACGCTCCGTAGTTTCCGCAAAGATTTACGCCTCTCTCTACCAACCGGTCACCCAGATCATCAGGGCATCCACTTCCCGCATAAAGCACAAGCTTCATATCAGCCAGCATCTGAATACCCTCGTCACTCTCAGCAAGTAACTTGATGACATAAGGAACACAGTGGAAGATCTCAGGCTTTGTAGCCTTGAGCTGCGCCATGACTGTCTCCCTTGTCAAAGGCAATCCGTAATTCGTGAAATAAATAGGTTTGCCGGAGTAGATCGATCGGAACACCTCGTAAAATCCATGGCTGTGAAAGAATGGCGATGTGAGAAACGCTCGCATGTTCATGTGCACGGCAAAAGCTCCGATACAGCTTGAGTTGGTGAGATAGATGGGCTTGGGGAGACCTGTTGAGCCGGAGGAGTGGATAATGACTGCTACCTTGCGAGACTCAGCTTCGGGGCTGTAATCTCTGACGAATCTTGGTGCATTGTGATGAAAGATGTCTGCGCTTTGCAGGAGTGGAAGAATCTCGAGTTGGCGGTTTTGTTGAACTTCCTTCAGAACAGGGTGAAATGGTGGCGTTGTTAGGATGACATTGCAGTCCGCTAGAGTGAGAAGTTGGGTAATAGCTGGGCTTGCAAGTCTTGTTGAGATCAGAAATGAAGAATATCCTAATCTGTTGAGAGCAATGATCTGTATCACGACGTGAATGCCTGATTGGCCCAGCATGCCAACAACTGGTGCTTTGTCAAGCGTTGGATCCTATTCAGTTAGTTTCATCCGCAGACCTGCATGAACTGGACTTACTACAGGCTCAAGGCCCAGGCTTTGCAGTCTCGCAACAGCCGCATCAGCGTATCTATCAATATCCACAGCACTATGCTCCTTGAAATCGTCAACGCCTGTCTCCGGCGCACCCATCAAGATCGTATCCCCCAACTCCACCGCGCGACGCTTGATCATCTCATCCAGGGTAAACAGCTTCGCCTGTGAGGGCTGCACTGCAGGCTTGTGAGCCTCAACGGCATTGGAGTCGTGTCTGATAGTCATGGTTTCGGCAATGTTTGCATACTTAGAGTAGTCCTTCATGTTGAATTATTGAATAGAAGTTATATATTATAGTGAAGAAATCGGATATCCGTATCTCCACATTCGTCAATGGTATTCGGCCAAGAGACGGAAAAGCGAAATCCCCTCATTGACGGATAAATACCCCGCCAAAATTGTCGCCCGGAAACGAGAGCCGCCACTTGCGGGGAGCCCTGCGAGATTGAGCGCCAAGATATCCGATTTGGCATTTTCCGTCAGATTGATCTTGATTTGAGGCTTCGATAAGGCTGCGGCTACTTTCTCCCTACGATGCTGCATGACACACACTAAAGCCATTCAAGATCAGCAAATGCCAGATAACTATCGTTCTGTTGTGGCTGCTCCAGTGAAGTGCCTCGAGACGACGCTTATCCGAGCCATGCCTCAGTGTCTAACTTAGCTTTGAGTGTTCCTGATCAGTGGATTAAAATTATAGCAATAGATAAAGAAATATACGGGTTTTATTCCTTATTACCCTGTTTCTCAGAACCCCAACATGTTTTATTTTCCCAACGTTTATCTATACATAGGTAGGGATCATTTGTCTCAAATGCCCTGGTTTTCGGTCCTTGCTTCCCCGTGGTGTAGGTTAACCAAGTAGTCTAAGGGAGTATTGAATCAGAAAGAGGACTTTGTTTGCGCAATTGAAGTAATAGGGACGTTATAGTTGCATGAGTTGTGTATATGAGAGATGCTCATCTAGATGATTCATCTGTATCAAAAAGCTTTTCACTATGGACAGATTTTTAATCCCTCTTTTGTCTGTTCAAGGTTCAGGAGCAGTAGCTAGCCATCAGCTGTCTCCACTCAGTGATTACAGGCTGACATTTTCCCCTCAACATCATTCTCACAATGTGTGACAAAGCCAACGCGACTGGGAGCCAAAGTGAAGCATTTGGCCCAACGCATATAGTTGAGCCAACTGAATCACACACCCATACAGTAGTTCTCCTCCACGGTCGAGGAAGCAACGGTGAAGAGTTTGCCCAGGAGCTCTTCGAGGAGACTTTACTATCAGATCAATCCAGCCTTGCCCAAAAATTACCCAGCTGGCGATGGGTGTTTCCTTCCTCGCGTGAGCTATGGAGTACGGCTTTCCAGGAAGACATGCCCGCGTGGTTTGAGGCTCATTCTTTGACGGATACTACTGCTCGCCAAGACCTTCAAATCCCGGGCATCAGGCAGTCGGTCAGCTACATCAAGACGATTCTAGACCAGGAGATCGAAAGACTTGGCGGAGATACATCAAGAGTGGTCCTGGGCGGAATTAGTCAAGGTGCAGCCGTGGCAATGTGGACATTGCTTTGCCTAGACTCTATCGAGAGACCACTCGGCGCCTTTTTCGCCACAAATACTTGGCTCCCTTTTGCTTCCAGTATCGAGAAATACCTATCAAACGAGCAAAAGTCGCCTATTGATGCAGGAACTGAGTTTGTCGCTGGGATGCTGGCTCAGTCAAAGGTCTCATATCCTCAATCTCGAGAAAGGCCCTCATCAACGGCTGTCTTTCTTGGTCATGGAACCGATGATGCGTATGTTGATGTCGAACTGGGAAGAAATGCGCGAGACATCATTATTCAGGCTGGTTTCACGGTTGAGTGGAGAGAATATCAGGGAGCAGAACAAGAGGGGCATTGGTTCAAAGCACCAGAAGAAGTTGACGATCTGCTCAACTTTCTTGTGACGCACGTGGAAAAGTCGTGAATAAGAGATTCATATAGTGATTTCATCTCATCAACATTGCTATTATATCTCTTTTATTACAGTATTAGTCTTATAACCAGTATTTCAAAATCTGTAACCTCATCTCTTAACTGGGGATAGGTGGCTGAGGCGCTTCATCGCGGACACATGCAAAGCAACCCTGTTCATAGTACGCCGACGATGCACCCTGTCCCTCGCCGAAGGGAATATCCTTCTCATAACCCTTAAACATGAAGCAGATCTGAAAAGTCGGGGCACCTTGGCCGGGGACATAATCTTCCGCATAAAAAGAAACACAGCTTGGGGTATCTCCACAGTATTTGGCGCACCCGGTGAGGCCAGTCGTTGACAATTGAGATGTGAGGTAGAGGGGCGAGGATTGAAAAGTTCCTCTTGTGACTTCTTTGCCGCAGACTTTATCGCTGGGAGGCGGGATGATTTGGGTGTAGCTTGGGCACGGGGCGCTGGAAGTAGTGGCTGCGGCTTCGGAGGTCGTCTCGATGGTAGATGCCTCTGTTGTCGTCTCAATTGTGGAAGCGATCGCGGTTGTGACATCGGTCGAGGTCGATTGGAAGGCTTCGGAGGACGACGCGGTCTCTAGAGTGGAGGAAGCGGCCGTTGTAAGATCGGTGGATCTGGGCTTGCATGCGCCAGCCGAGACAGCCACAGGGGCCAGAGCCAAACATGACAATGCGATGCTTCGAAGTAGGATCATTTTGAGACATAAAAAAGCCACAGAGAAAACTATTGGAAAGAGAGAGAGCCAAGCTTTTCTTTCGCGAGACTTTTAGCAGAAAAGAGGCGTGAGATGGGAAATTGCAATCTGCATCTTGAAGCTTGGCTTGACTAAATTTGGTGTAGTGTTGACGAACTATCGATTTTGAACACTAGGAATAGCCAAGCGGTTGCGACTATCGACTCACTGGTGATAGCGCTGCTAGGCACCAAGCTTCTCTAAATGGCCAAAACGCGTGGGGTTGGTTAAAAGCCTGAAGTTGTTAGAAAAGCAGTTGGTCTCTCGACAGACCTCTATAAGTATGTTTTATCAGGGGCGGTAAGAACATTTAATCACGGTATGTTGAAAGTCGAGGAGTTGGAAAAGATGGTATAGACAACAATGAAGCCAATAGCCGTTCTGGGACGTTTCGTGCAAGTCACAGAGCCTTAAACTACCCAAGTTAAGTATTTAGGAGAGACCAGCCTGAGCGTTGTCACTTGAGAATACAGTGAAGCTCAAACTTCCAACTCCGTCAGCATATCGCGAACACCGATCTGGAATGCTCTTGAGAGGCCAGAAGTCAACTCCAAATCAATGGCTTGTGCGGTGAAAACTTCTCGCACGTAGTCGTTCCTCGCACTCGCAACCCTTCGCGATATTTGATCTCAGGCCACTTCGGCCCCTGCAAGCAGATGGCTTGCATATGCATTTCTTTCGAAATTTCATTGGTGGCCATCCTGGACTTATTCTTGTAGTAACTCTCCTGCCGCCGGAAGTAACACGCGGTGGTGTCTCCCATAAGGCACTCAAAGTCCTCAGTTGTATCATCTACCCAAGCTCCAGGCACTTTTATCTGAGAATCTTCAAGTGCTGTCCAGAACTCGCCAGACAGCTCCTCTACACAGGGATCCCAGGTAAAAGACCAATCATCAGCGCGTGGACCAACTGAAAGAATTACCAGTGAAGGCCCTGACTCCGGTAAACGGGCCCCTGGGCGGATCTTCATCTTTGTGTCCTTGCACACAGCAATTTTCTGGCAATCCCGGCTGTATAGTAGTTCCAGACTCATATACTCTTCGAGGTTGATGCCAGCCGCTGCAAGATCTTCGAGCCACAGAGTAACAGCGCTTTTTACCCACCTCGCAAAAGGTGTCAGTCGGAACCGCGGTTTCCATAATGCTTGAAGGATATTGGTAAGATTCCAGATGGCCCCATAATAGGGATGAACGATATCCAAGGGCGAAAGTCTAAGGAACACCTTTCTCGCTAAGCACCTCCAGTCATGGAATCCCTTGTCGTGGTTCAATAGCGCATGGAAATACTGGCAAATGAGACTCGAACTACACAACTCGCGGATACGATCCGGTTGTCGCCAGCAGAGGTATGGGTGGAAGTCCGAAATTCCAACGAGGCCGCTTTTCATCAACTCTAAAGGTACCGCTGGGTTGACATCAGACCAGGAAAATGATGCTAACAATTGACGGACAGATTCAGTCTCCGACAAAAGAGTGTATAAGCCTGGAACTCTCCAGATGGCACTGCTGAAGGGATGGCCACACAGATACTCGCTTGGTATACCCCCTATTTCTGTTGTCCATCGACGGCCAACTTCCATTGGGCCCTCTGCTTGAGGATTCTCCAAAAGACCCAAGTATATACACCCGACTAAATACACTGAGTCAATGTCGGAAATTTTCATCCCCATTAAGAGGAGTGTGTTGATTGATTCGACCTGGTAGGTCACAACGGCAATCTAAAAAGTCAGGCTGCGTTTGACCGAAAGACATGGCAACTCACGTCAAGCAATGAACCTCCATCGGGGCCCACGTCGTAGATTGATGCCTCTTTGTTCCTGAGAAGTTCGATAATATGCTCAACTTCCCCCCTTTTGACGGCCTGGATTATTTTAGCATTCCAGGGCCGAATGTTACTAGTGTTCAGCTGGAAAGTCCACCCGGCCGATGCTCGAAGTACTGACAAGTCCCACGATCTTTGTATGAACCAAGGTATTTGTACCCTTGCTTGAAAAACTAGAAGCAATATTAGTCATTTTCATAGCGATTGCGTGGGATAACCAAGATGACTTACATCGTGCCTTTTCTGGCACGTAGTGGATTGAAGGGCTTTCAACAAACTCGTAAGACTGGAAAGCGAAGCTGCCTAGTAGACCGGGTCGCGTTTGTGGCAATGGCTTTTTGGCGGTCCACAAACCGAATTCGGGGGATGCATGAGACTTGGAGTAGTTTTGAGACTGCCCGGGCAGTGATTCTTCAGGTTCTTCACCTTGCATAGACTGGTCATTTTCTTCAGTGCCTACCGAAAGTTGCTTCTGATACTCTGAGTCCCGCCAGCTTCGTATCTCAGAAATAATTATTTCCGGTTGGGCGCGCGATAGAGCACTTTGAATATCAGCCAACATGTTCTTACATCTAGCAACATGGCTAAGCACTCACATCAAGTAAGTTTGTTGTGAGAGAGACAACAGCTGAAGGGCTGATGTGAGTCTATGCTGGTGATCTTCAATCACGTCTCTTTTAATCCTGACTTTGAGCTGGGCTACCAGTCTTTTACTGGCCTTTGCCGCGCTGATCTGTCTCTCCATGTCTCTGACCAAGGTGTCGAGAGTCTCCACGGCCTTCCGAGAATATTCCAGGCTTCGCTTGGCCGCAGAATCATTTCGGGTCATGTTGCGAGTCTTTTCAAACTCGTTGTCCATTTCTTCAATGGCAGGAGCCAAGATCTCCAATTGCTCGATGCATCTCTGAATGCTGGCGGGGACATCTTGTACTTCGTCCCATAATCGCTTGAGTCGAATGGTGTTGGTGCCAAGCTTTCCTGCTACTTCGACTATTGTGATAATACTAGAGGCCAAGCCGAGTATTTCTGCCATTTTGATGCAGATGAAGGTATTGAAAATCACAGAATATAGGTATGGAGGAATTGACAAGGTAAGTAGTAAAGCTGAGTCTGCCTCATCTGACAGGTACTGGGTGCAGAGCCTCGACGACTCCGCCTTATGCATGATGACACACGTGCTGGACTGTGACTGGCCCATGGGTTGAAAATACAACCCTCATCTAGCGCAGACATCCATTCCAGCTCTGATGTAGTAGTTTCAAAGTTACAGTTGAGATTGCAAGGAGATACAACATTAGGCCATCAGTCTCTCCTTTGAAGTTTCCAAGTTTTTAGGTCCTTCCTAATCGGACAATCAGGGACCAAATTTAATGATCATTGTCTATGAACATAGGTATCAATAAACACTGTAGAGAATGGCGCCATCGTGAGGATGCTGTTGGCTGTCTCTTCAGTCTTTGCCTACTACTGTGGATCCTTCTGATTGGGACGAAACTCGATGGATCTAGGCCAAGTGCGAAGAATGAATCAGTGGTTAAATTGACGGCTTATATATGTACTACAAGAAAATGAAGTAGGATCTGTGCCTCCCTACGATACTGTTTCTTTGTTTTCATCCCCATCATAAACCTGCTGAAACGTAGGCCCTGGGTAATGCTTCGAGGCTGATAGGAACCACCAGACCGTAATCAAGAAACAGAGACCACACAGAATAACAGAGTTGTAGTTCATCGTTGTTGCATCAAATGGCATACCGAAGGCTACCAGCGGTCAGTGAAATTTCGAAGAAAACACGGGTTAAGGAATACTTACGGAAACAAAAGAACACGTCAAAGACCACAATTAGTAGTATCGTAAGTCCGTTGATCCAGTATCCAAAGTTCTTCAGGTGGAAGGGTCCGGGTGAGAATCGTTTGCGGCCACTCAGGACATTCGACACAATTGGGATAGCGTAAGACACAGTTGTGATGATGATGAACGACCCAGTCAAGTTACTGAAGCCAACCGAACTTCCCAAGGGGATTGCGCCGATACCCGAGGCAATGACTGCCACGAAGAGAGTTGACTCAACTGGGGTACCAAGCTTTGCACTCACTCTGCTGAATACATTTGAGAATGGCACAGCTTGGTCTCGGGCGAGGGTCCAATAGGTACGGCAGTTGGTCAGGACTGTTCCAATGACACAGCAAAGAGACGAGATGAGAATGATGAACAACAAAGCGAATGTGGCTGCTGCACTCCCGGTCGCTTGATGGTAGATACCAGCCAGAGGGAAAGTGTTCGAGTTCCCTTGGAGAACGGAAAGGTCGGAGATGGCATATCCCAGGACAATAGCAAAGGCCAAAGCATAGACACCACCGATGGAAATGTAAAGAAAGATAGCTCGAGGAAGATCTTTCTTCGGGTTCTTGGTCTCTTCAGCCATATGAGTGATAGCATCGAGAGTTCCAATCGTGAAAGCTCCATTGAGAATGCCAACCATGAACGCAACACCATCGTTCCATCCAGTTAGATTGTTCTCATGGAACGAGTTCCAGACGAAATCGCTGGAAGCATGCTTTGACGGCATGACGGCGACGATGATGATAGTCACAAGACCACCTGCAACGACGAGGAACAAGCCAAGCTTCTGTGTATATGGAACAAGTCGGTTCGAGAAAATGACGACGAAGGTACTGAGCCAGATGACGATCAGGTAAGCGACGTAGACATGCCATGCTGATGGAGAGAAGCCAGGCGTGAGAGTGGCGTAGCATTGAACACCTGCGTTGGCGGCGACTTGGACGAGAGATGCGAGACCGAACATCCAGCCGTAGAAGTTGATCCAACCTGTGTAGAAGCCAGTAACACGGCCCCATTTGGGTCCGGCAGCAATAGTGGCCCAGTGATAGACACCGCCAGAGCTGGGGCATGATGAAGCAAACTTGGAAGATGTTAGATGTGCCGAGCTAGGTCTGGGAGTTCATGCATACCTCTGATATACTTAGACCAATGAAAGTGTAGTAGATCACTGCCACAATGAGGCCGTAGATGACACCTGAAATGCCACCGCTGAGGATAGAAACTGAGATTGAAGAACCGAGAACAACCCAGGCATTGTTGACTGTCACTGCAATGCCTGTGAGCCCAACGAGCCCATACTGGCGAGTGAGCTGATCTGTGTGGCCAGAGGCATTGATGACAGAGCCTTGCTCGGTTGTTTCTCCTTCAGTGATATCTCCTTTCTCAAGGATACCACCATTGACCTTCTCAACCTCCATTGCGATTGATTCAGTACTATGATCAAAGATGGTACAAGAAGTGATAATCAGACTCAATTGCACACAGTCACATACTATATTCTTGCTGCAAAGTACATTTACAATTGAGACGCATGCACTTATATCTATATATGCATGGCCATAAGAGGCAAAGATAAGTAACACGGAGATAGGCTTCAGTGGCTTCAGTGCGTGTGCGACCCTATTCTGGCTAGCACCATGTTTATCATGCGGCAGACGGATGCCGATACCACGTTTTTCTTATCAGAGCAGATGGTTTTGCTAGAATGCGAGACTATTTGTTACCCCAGCTCCTCTTATCAATTGGGGGTTCCAGATTTCCGCCTTATCTCGGCGCAGAACCGTTACATCGGTCTAGAATCTTACGACCTTGCTACGACATTATTCATGCGGAGAACTTATGCTCAAGGGCCGACATGTGCGCTCCTGGCACACCAGGAAGTCCAGAGGTGAATGACAGAGGATTAACGAGAGAGTTTTCATGATCCGTGGTAAGATTTACTGTATCCAATATTTTCTACCTGGCAGTCTATCTCAATGTCCAATCTCCATGCCACCATTCTCAATTCTGTCTGCGGCCCTCTGTATCTCTTTTCGCCAGTCACACAAAGCAATTATAATCCACTCTAGAATACCAACCAGAAACAGTGCAACGCATTGCCCAACCCAAAGTCCAGAAAGACCCCAGCCGTGGAAAGCAAGCCAAATTCCTGCTGGTAGTGCACCTCCATAGTAGCTAATACAATTGACAAGTGCCCCAACCCATTGTCGGCCCATACCTCGCAGCGCTCCTCCGCAACTTCCATTAAGACCATCTGCGATCTGAAAGAGTGCGACATAAGGCATGATGTGAGCGACAAGTGATATGACGTCCTCATCATCATTGAACAAGCGACCGATGACATTCTTTGTAGACATGAGGATCGCAAGGATGACGGTTCCGAAGAACACAGATAGTAGTGCTGCAGCGTGGGCACAGCGTCTTGCCTGCATAGGATCTCCCAAGCCCAGGAGATTGCCCAATCTAGAAGATGCAGCAACTCCAAGACCGAAAGGAATAGTGTTGATGATTTGATCCAAGGTCATGACAACAGACTGGGCAGCTAGAGGGATTGTTCCAAGACGGCCAGCTGCAAGAGCAACAATCTCAAAAGCCCACCACTCCGTGCCAACGTGAATAACACCGAGGAAAGCAAGCTTTGCGAAGGGGCCGAGATGTTGAAGAGCTCGGCGTGGCTCAAGTCCGCCCCAGCATTCACCTCCCTTCACGAAGGTGGCATAGCCTACCAAGATGAAGAATGAGAGCCAGTATGAAATGCCAGTGGCGATGGGTGATCCGTAAAGACCGAAGCCGAGAGGGTAGATGAAGATGTAGTTGAGCAAAGCGTTGAGGGGAGACGTAACGAGTAGTGCATAGGTGCCTGGACGATAAATGCCTTGGGCTTGAAGGTACTTCTTCATTGCCTCAAACCATACGTAACCAAGGCCACCAGGGATCAATAACTGCAAGAACTTGGGCCCTTGAACACAAATGAAGTCTTCTTGTCCAAGGGCCCGGAAGATGTATCCTGAGAAGCACCAGATAACAGCAACTACTGCATAGAAGCCAGTCAGGACAAATAAGCCCCTCTGCAGCAGTATTCCAAGGTCATGCTTGTTCTTTGAACTTGTATAGGTACTCGATCCGAGCGTATCGAGGGCAGTTGTCCCGCCAAGAGCAATGAGCCAGGCTGTTGCCATGGCGAACATATAGGAAAACGCAGCGGTCGCAAGAGATTCGGGCGAGAGACGGCCAACCATGAGGATGGAGACTGTTTGAAGACTGTTTTGGAGCATGTAGGCCAGTATGACTGGTACAGAGGCTTTCACGAGGATGACGGTCTCGTCGAGCCATGGTGAGAGACTCTTGGGTCCGATCGAAGAGTCTTGGACAGGCTGGATGAGGGGAGTTTCTTCGTCTGGGAAGGACTCGAAGTGAGGGCAACGGGTTTGAGATTGAGAGGCCATTTTGCTGCCTGTTTGTGTGGTTTCAACGACTCCCTTGGAGGGTGATGATGGTGATGAAGGAAGAGGTTTCAAAACTCCAGCAAGCGACAGCCAAACTCGGTGCGCAGGACTTCCCAATTACTTCAATCCGATAATCACTCTCTGCCGTTACGAGTCGGTAAGAGGCACTATTGCAATTTGGTAAAACTTTTGCCAACACAGAAGTGCTGATAAGCATGCAGTCATGGTGGGATGCATCACTTATGTCGGCATATTCAGCTGCAACGCGCCATTTTCGTTAGTCTGCGGGATTTGCAACCTCAAGATCATCAACCTGCGCCGGCGTAACACAATATTGCCTCGAAAAGCATCGACGAGAATTCATCGTCGCACAAGAAGCTTATCAGCACGTATCATAGGTTTACTAGATTTGGCAACTTAGCCACGATAAGAATGCGGAGGTTGCGGGGTGCCGATCTGATTCTAGCTGCATCGAGGAATTTACCCCAGACTAGCCTATTCTAGATACTTACGCGCTTCGAGGACGCCCGTTGATGCTGAGGTTGTAAGTGATGATGGTTTCTGCATGAGGGTTTGGTGATGATATCACTTTGGAGAAAGAGGAATTTGTTAGTCAAATGGAATTACGTTGGTGGAATGATGGACCAGTCGCCAACATGAATGTAACTGTGATCCTGATTTGAGTGTCTCCGGAAGCCGAGCCATCATGTGGCATAAATACTCGCTATGACTCTTTCTTTGATATGATAGAGCATTCTTAACAGTCATCTCCTAAGAAAACTCATAATGCTTTACAAGTCCCTCCTCTCCCTAAGCCTTGCCTCTGTGGCTCTCGCCCACGGCGACCATAGCCATGACCAAGAGCCCATGTCAGGTCCTCACCAAGGTCTCTGGTACAACACCCTTCCCGGCGACGGCGGCACTCAGGTAAGTATCTCAACTCCGGTGGTGGCAAATCAGACTGATAAAGTCTAGGCCGACTCCGTCTTCTCCGGTATCAGTACCTTCGGACGTCTTCCATATCAACCATGCTTGAAGGCAAACAGCATCAAGTATGACATTGCTTTCATCGGTGCTCCCTTCGATACAGGTACTTCTTACAGACCTGGTGCTCGCTTCGGACCTTCTGGTATCCGACAGGGCTCTCGACGACTCAACCTTTAGTAAGCCAGCCTCCCATTACCTTACCGCCGCTAAGACTAACTCAATCTGTAGTGGAGGCTACAATGTACCTCTGGCTACCAACCCCTTCAACAGCTGGGCCACAGTTCTAGACTGTGGTGATATCCCAGTCACCTCGTAAGTAGTCTGTCAGCTCATAAATCGCTGTGCTAATGACCCAAGATACGATAACCAGTGGGCGCTTCGACAAATTGAGGAGGGCCACTACAACATCCTCTCTCGCCCGCCAGCCACAGATGCAGACAAGTCTGGTCCAGCCCTGAAGAGCCGAACTCTTCCTAGAGTCATCACCCTCGGCGGTGACCATACTATCACTCTACCCCTTCTTCGTTCCATCAACCGTGCCTACGGACCCGTGACAGTGATTCACTTTGATAGTCATCTGGACACATGTACGTCTTAAAGTGTCTCTGCTCTCTAGTCATTACTGACATATGAACAGGGAAACCCAAGGTCTTTGGCGGCTCACCTTCAGAGGTCGCTGCAATCAACCACGGTACATACTTCTACCATGCAGCTATGGAAGGCCTTCTCCGCAATGATACCAACATCCATGCTGGTATCAGAACTACCCTGAGTGGCCCCAGTGACTACGATAACGATGGCTATTGTGGATTCGAGATTGTGGAGGCTCGAGAGATTGACACTATTGGTACCGATGGTATCATTGAGAAGATTCTGAAGCGCGTCGGTACCGATCGCCCTGTTTACCTGTCTATCGACATCGATACTCTTGACCCAGCTTTTGCCCCTGCTACGGGCACTCCTGAGACTGGAGGTTGGTCAACTCGAGAGCTTCGAACTATTATCCGAGGATTGGAAAGCTTGAACCTCATTGCTGCAGACATTGTTGAGGTCGCTGTAAGTTGACCAACATGAGGAGATCCAGAATCTCAACTAACAATTACGTATAGCCTGCCTACGATACCAACGCAGAGCACACTACCATGGCGGCGGCTGATGTTCTCTACGAGGTCATGTCTATCATGGTCAAGAAGGGACCTCTTAGCCGAATGGTTGAGGGTAAGAAAGAAGAGGAGCTGTAAAATGACGATTGTTAAGGTTGCTATCAGCAACAATGAACTAAATATGTTGACCAAGACTTTGGATTTATCAAGGCACGTAAATTGCACGCAGATATGGTACGCTTGATACGCTCTGTTTGAGCCTGTGGTTTATAGTTGGAGTTTCTCAAAACAAAACAATATTATATGATAACTTTTCTGTTCGTTACGGTGTGATCAGCCTTGTGCTTAATAGAAGGTATAAGGCAGTAACTCACCAAGTAAGTGACTGGCGCATAGATTCCCCTCGACATCGTTGCAATCCTCTCTGATTTTCCAAATATCTTTCAGCGCCTGCTCAATTACCTTGACATGCAGCGAGCCAATACAAATCTCAAGTTTGTGTATCTTATCAAGAATGAAAGTCTTCTGCTCCTCTTTGTAGGCTTCACAGCCTACTGTAAACAGAGGCATAGCCATTGCGACCCAAGTGTTACATGGCTCGCCTTGCGCCATGTTGCTGATCATTCCGCTGATAGTCTGAACAGCATCCTGTATAGGCTGCGATGATGAGGGTAGGCCGTATAATTGTCGATAAAGCTGGATTAAGGTTGCTTGTTGAAAGACTTTGTTGCAGAGCGCAAAGTCACGACCTGATTGTGATGAAAGCGAAGAGATTGAAACTCCAGGTGGCGACTTGACATCTCTCCTGATCATGGCATTGAGCTTTCCCATTAAAGTACCTGCATTAATAGAAGAGTCTTCTAGTCCTGATCCTGGTGTAAATGCGTTGATTTGTTGTAATATGTCGAGCAGCTCTTCGCTGTACCCCAGAAAGCCATCAATCTGATGATTGTATGCTGTATTAGCGGGGACAATGAGGTTGGCCTTTTCTGATGTTATTTTAGGTACGTGTGGTAGCGTCTCCAAACTCCGATACAGCATGAAGAGATGCTTCATCGCAGATCTCAAGGCACTGTCGCTTGCCACGAATCTGTCATAATCACTACGGCCGTGAAGAAGAGCCTTTATACCCTGAAGGTGAATTGGCCACCTGAACATTCCCTGCTGGCCTGAAAACACGTCCGCTAGGCACCAGATTAGGCAAGTTGCAATAAGAATCTCGCTCTGTTGTCCTTGTGCTAAAGCTGATCTCAACAAAGGCAGGCCCGACGATTGCAGGTGTTCCATTATTCGAGATGTGCTTGTTCCTTCGACTTCCGTCATGCCCCTCGACTCAAAGCTTGCGGTTGACAGTGCCAGACTAGCAGAGAGGAGATGAGGAGATTTGAGCATGGTGGGCATAAGCCCACGACGAAAGTCATCGTGGATAGTTGGGTGACTCGACAACGATGCCAGAACACCTTCGGCAAAATGATGCAGCAACTTCTTGTACCGCCTTGGGAGCGTCAAGCCATTTGGAAGGGACTCCGGAATTGATGATGCGGAATCGTCCGCCTCTGTACCGAGATCCAGGGCGGTGCCGCTGAAGCTTATTGAATTACTTGAGCCTACGCAATTGGGGTCAGTATGTGACATTGTTTTCATTTCTGGGATAACTATACCATTTCGTCTATTCTGTACCGCCTGACTCCAGACCAGTCTCAACTCATATTTGCAGCTCCGATGATTCGACACGCATTGACCGCAGCTCGGCTTCACTTCGTCACACTTACGCCTTCGTTTTCTACACTCACCACACCCTTTTCGTGATCGTTTCCCAGTCATATGCTTCCTTGATCACATGAGTGTCGGTATCGGTCAATTGAAGCGGGCAATTGGTTTGGGGATGAAAGTCTGGGGTAGCAGGGTATTAAATGGTTCAATCGTCACGATAAGAACGAAGCAGTTGATTGGGTGATAAGAATGAGTGCGGGCTTATCTTTACTGTCCCAATCACACCTTGAAATTGGCTGTTCGAAGAAGTTCTTGCTTTCCATGGCATCAAGTGCTTCAATTGAAAATACGGATCATGAGTTCCTGTTTTCTACTGGATTTGTCTTTGATAACTCGATGGCCGTTGCTGCTGAGGTATTATCACTACAAAAGTGGAACTTGACTGTGTGAGGATAACGCGGGTGTGGATTAACTTGGTACGCGGGCAATCCAGTCGAAGTACTACGAAGAAAGTCTGCTTCCTTAACATGCTATCTCGGCAATTGTAAGAATCTACGTGGATAATCTTGTTTTTCGGGACCGTTTCCCATGTGGGATAGCTGTAAGTTCAGGTTGAAATGATCTGAGACCTGACTGAATTGGACTTCAAGCTACCAGTGGCGGAGCTGATAGGTTTTCATGATTATCAAATATATTTTATATCAATCTATCAGTCATTACGATATGATGCCTAACCTATCAGTCAGGCTTTTTGTTTGCAGTTGAGACTTTTATGGTTGAGAGCTTGTTGCCTCATCCCAGCATATAGAAGCTAGAGATATCAGATTGCTCAAAAGCGGCATGAATCCTACTCGCCGAGGAGACACTGTGAATATTAGGTAATTGGGTAGTTTGTTCACATAAGTGGGAGCTTACAACAAAGGAGAGGATATTTTATAGCTTTGAATTACTGTATGCTGTTGCCGAACCGATATAGTAACATTATCGATAGCATGCATAAAGTTCCTAATAAGTGGAAATGGATTCTCCATCCGAGTCAGACGGTAAGTAAAGTTTCTGTCTCTTACGAAATCTCAGGTACTGCAGTAGCATCTGTGGATTGATGAGTGCCAAATGTTCCCAAAGAGCTGTCGAGATGTGAGGTTCAGTTGGTGATCAATGACATCAAATATACAACAGAAGAGGACTTGACGCCTTACTTTAGACAAATGGACCTATTTGTAACACAGGCCTTTAATTTTCGGACTTGTTCAGTTCTACTGACATGTGAATTCCCGTCCGGAGGGAGGGAGCCAACGTGCCCGAAAGAGACTCAACTTGTCTCTATTCGGACGATTATCCGGCTTTAACCATCAATACATCACAGCCTTGGCGGTGGCTTTTTCTGCTTGGCGATGGATGGACCAATTGAAATCATGATATTGATACTTCCCTTCTTGGAGATCACCGACCGCTTCATTCTTTTCTGTTTCTATAAAACTTAGAGGTTCAGCTGGATACTTCGACTGCTCAGTACCAGCTCAGCTGTGTTTTAGGTTACTTCGCTTCATCCGCATCTCTTTTCAAAATGTCATCTGCATTTACGACAACCGTCAATATCATTTCTGCGGCCATTTACACTATGGTGAGACCAACAGGATCAGTCAAAGACGCGAATCCCACCGCAACAACAATCGGGCTGGGGTGCCCAAGCCACGAGAACATCGAATGTAACCAGGACTATAACAATACCTTCGTGGTCGGGCCGTGGATCAGTACAGTTGTTCCAGAAGGACTACCTTCCAATGGAACGTTTCGATGGTGTTGGGAGGTTGAAAGGGAGACATTGTCGTATGAGTGTCTCATGAGCTCTGGCGTGCGTCAGACATGTACTGGCTTTCATAATCAGCTACGGGATACAGAGAGTGGTTGGACAAGCCAGAGCTGGACTGTGACCGAGACGGAGGACATGTTTGATACCATTCTGTTGTCGGTCGTCCTCACCTCGGGCCTTGAGCAGCTGGGAACTGATGTTCAAGCTACACCTACAGAGGACGCCAGCAAGATTTCTGCTTCACTGCGCAAAGCCGCGACTGAGACCCTTCCACCAGTCACACCGACCTTATTCATTTATGAAGCAAAGGAGTATATGATACATACTCCTACAGGCTCAGTTGTAAGCGCCAATCCTACGGCCACAACAATCGAATTGGGGTGTCCTGTTCAGTCCGATTGCCCATATGAATACAGCAACACCTTTGTCGTCGGACCATGGGCTAGTACTGTCGTTCCAGAGGGTTTAGCATCAACCGGTACATTTCATTTTTATCTTGCTAACAGTTACTGGGGAACAGCCCTCTCTGTGGAGTGTCTTATGAGTAGCGGCATGCCTCAGACATGCACGCACTTGGTTACAGAGATGGAAACCAGGACTTGGCAGGGTGGAGATATTTGCGGAGGCCCAATCACTGGAACCGCGACAAGTATGATACCAGGCGCGACGCTGGCGACGCAGTTTACGTACCTGCCAATTGTTATCACTGCTGGTCAGGAGCTACTTGGTGAAGCTACAACAACTTCAACTGATTCAACGTCGCCGGAGGAGACGAATGGGGTTGGATCGGGTGCTGCCTGTATTGCGGGCGTTGTGGCCATGGCTGTGATTACTTCTCTTATCATAAACTAGTAAGATGCCATCGCTGAGGATTTATTGATGTCTGGGATTGCAGTAGGAGGCTGGCATATCACAAGGTAATTACACTGAGAGTATGTACTCCGTATCAGAGCGGAATTCCGCTTGGTGGCGAGATATCAGATTAGCCGGCTTTAACCATCCGAAATTACCAGCCAAGCTCAGCCCTAGCAGGCTCCTATTCATCGTACAATGAATTGACCAACCAGAATCATCAGTTGACATTCCATTTTAAGAATTCGCCGAGATCCATGTGCCTCTTTGTTTCTCTTAAAAGCATGACTATACCACTCAAGACTCTTCATCACCAACATTCCACCATAGTCATTCGTTACAACTAAAATGTCGTCGGCACTCACCACACCAGTCTTCATACTTCCCTTGGCTCTGTACAAAGAACAAACGCCCTCGGCGGTGGTCATCGCCGCCAATCCAACAGCAACAACAATACAATTATACTGCCCAGATGAGGTCTCCGCAGCATGCGAATCGTCCGGGTACAACAACTCCATTGTAATCGGACCATGGGCAAGCAAGACCGTCCCAGCTGGCGCGGCTTCAACGGGCGTCTTCCATTGGATGTTGGCTTTGAATGATCTGGGCGGCGCCAGTTCTGTTGAGTGTCTTGTGAGCAGCGGCACGCCTCAGATTTGTACGGCCATGGCGCTGCCGGAGGAAACTGGACAGGCTGGGATTACTGACGTTGCGACTGGCTACGGAAGTATCACGAAAGAGTTTGAGCTCAAGTTTGATACGCTGCCGATCGTCATCACCAAGGGTCAAGAGCTGCTTGAAAGAGCATCTCAGGCCACGACTACGGAAGAATCTGGTGCCTCTCAAGCTACTGGAAGTGGAACTGGGGCCACAAGTGAAGAGGTCACAGCTACTAGTGCTTCAAGTGATGCTGCAGCATCGAAGGAAACTAATGGAGCTGGATCAAATGCTGTCCGTTTGTTGGGTGCCTTATATATGGCTGGACTAGCTTCATTCATTGTGCAATCTTGAGGGTTAACATGAGTATCCGGGTTGTATTCTAAGAGTTATCTCAAGCGGATTCCAGGTGATGGAGTATACCAGATTCCAGAGCTCAATGTTCAGATAGTGATACACATTCAGCAAGCGGCATCACCAATTTACCAGAACATACGTCTCAAATGCAGTCTAATAATTATAGATGAAATGAAAATATCTTATTATCAGTTTTTTAAAATGAAAGGATTCAGGAATCCTTCTCGTTCACTGTGTCGGGATCGATGTTTCAAGTTGAGCATTACGTCAGCTAAGATCAGCACAAAACAAAGGCAACCTAATGTTGGAACTGTCATCACCGAAGTCGACTGACCAAGAACAAATTCACGAAAACAATGTCATCAGGGCAAACTCAAGAGGCCCTCGCATGGACGGGGCGACAGACGACGATGCGACAGCAGCAGCAGAACATGCCGCCTGCAGTAGTGCAAATCGTCCTCGCCCAGGCTAAACGTCAATTCGACGAGCTGCAGCGAATGACACCAGAACAGCGCCGCGCGGGCAACCGTATGGGCGCCTCCTACGATGATATTCCCATTACTGAGCCCAACGATCTAATGCTTTTCAACGGCTTTTCTTCTACACAGCCTGATTTTGTCCAATTCGGCAAGGCTTGTCGAGAAGGTGATATGGCTACTGTCGAGTCCATCGTTACCTCTAAATCTCGCACGCCAGCCTTTCTTCACGAAGGTCTTTTTAACGCTTTGGGTAGCGGCAAGGTTGACGTCACGCGCTATCTACTTGATGCTGGAGCACCTATCACAAGAATAACCCCATCATGGGCTTTGGCTGCTCCACAAGATCAGCAAAAGCCCTTGTTCGAACTGCTTCTGCAGCACGGCTGGACTGTAAACACACCTGGTTTCTACGGAGCAGTACTACTACCATCCGTTATTCGCTCGGGCAACGATGATCTTCTTGACTGGTTTCTCGAGAATGGTGCAGATCCGAATCTTGGCAAACAACAGGACAATCGCGACCGTTTTGGCGATCCTGAAGCGAATTCATGCGAGGCACTCGAGACTGCAGCGACAATAAGCACAGGTGAGACGGTACAGAAGCTCCTCGCCGCTGGTGCCAAAATTGAAAACGGAGCACCACTGTATTATGCAGCAGGCGCCTATCCGCCGGGATCAAATCCTCACGCCGGAGTTGTAACACCAAGCAAAGAATTTGACGAGTCCAGGATTCCTGTCATGGAATTGCTGGTAGAGAACGGTGCGCGGGTGAACGATAAGTCAGTCTCGCGCCATGTGACAGCAGAGTATCCAATTGTCAATGCTGTCATGGCGGGCGCTATCGAAAGGGTTAAATGGCTGTTGAGTCAAGGTGCAGATCCAGATATGAAGGGACAGTTTGGCAGTGCTCGCGAGTATGCTAGAAAGCTTTCTAGTGATGAGATGAAGCGTGTGCTACAGGTGCTTTGAGATACCGGATTAGATCGAATTGACGATGGCCGTGGAGGAAAACCTTTTAGATGTTGAGACTTGAGTGAACGAATGAATCTTTTGAGAATGACAGTGAGTTAACACTACGGTCTACAGCTCGACACTATTGTGACCTCAGAATCCCGTAGATTGGTTCGTGAAGCATGGAACTAAGATTAGGTTATTTTCAGCATCAAATGGCAATCCATCAATGACTTCAATACTGCCTCGTAATGCTTTCGTGTCGTGTCGTGTCGCAAGAGTTGAATGCAGGGTCTTTTCAGGCTGTGTTAGATCAGGCGCCTACAGGGTCCTGGCTCTAGTGGCGGTGCAGCCCAAGCGCTGGAACGGCATGTCCCATTGGCCGTAGTTGGCTGACACAGCCACTAGAGCCCGCTTTTTAGCCCTGAACGCGTGTCGGAGACGACAAACCTTAATTCTAAATATTTCCCGTTGTCGTTTTAAAAGTCAATCTCTACCCCTAAATACGCATTTTCTTAACCCTGTTCCTAATCTCAAAATTTTCAACGACAATAACCTAAAATTTCACAACTCAAACTCTATCCCTAAGCTAATTTGCTCAAGTACCTATACTGCAACCTATCAGACCTTCAAATGTGCTTATTCAATCTCTTCTCAAAAGACAAAGACGAAAAGGACGACCTACCGCCTCCACGGCCAACAAGTCTTGGTCGCAGAACACCAGAAGCCACATCAAGACTCCAAGGGAGCAAATTCGACGGTAGTCCAAGACCGTCTGGAGATAAAGACAAGTACGGTTACGGAGTCGGCTACAGCTCTGGCAATGGATCGTTAGGCGTTGGTGGACCGCATGGCGGCGGTGGCCTGTATGGTGGTGTCAATGGTGGTGTTTATTCTGGCGTTAGTGGAGGACCAAATGGAGGTGTTAATGGGGGAGTTTATGGTGGTGTTTCAGGGACAACGCATGGTGGCGGATTGGCGCCGGCTGGAGGGTACGGGAGTTCACCGGGAGGAGGGCATGGATACCTGTGATTGAAGGGGCACTGATCATTATTGAATTCTTTATTTTTAAGCGCTGAGATATCCTAAGATACCTAGAACAAAGAAGAGGCTTCGTCGCCTTTGATTGGGAGACTCGAAAGCAAACCAGCATCGCAAGCGGTTTATTGAACACTGAGTTGCATGTTATGCTAGGGCGGGTAGCTGCCTATTACTCTGCTATTCTTTGTCTCCAATTAACACGAGCGTTACCATCACGCTGGTCATCTTCTCAAAGCGAAAACGAGATATCTGCCTATACGGCTGTCGGCTATTTGAATGAACTTCGTTAAAAGACTTGGATACGCGCTTTGGTGTATGAGATTGACACGTGAAGGAATAAAAAAAAGTTAATTTGAATAACCAATGCGCCTCAGTGACGGTAGCAGAACATCTCAAGCGATGTGTCTCATTCACCGCGACTTGAGCTTAAGACTGTTCGAATGAGATCCAGGAATTCCTTGATATATGCAGCCCGAACGATGGACTGTCTGTTGTGTACCTAGTTAAACAGTAAATCTCTGGGCCATAAGTCATAGAATGACTCGAGGCTCATCAATTATTGTTTGTTCTCACGAGGCTTCACTATCCCGTGGCAGCTTTGAGAAAGTTACGTACATTTTAGCCAAAGTTGAAAGAGCAACAACACGGTCACTGTTCGTAGTGTAAATACATTTCTCATTACTTACCTTCAACTTCAACTGAGTTTCTTTTCTTCTCACAACCCACTAGCCTCTCGTCTTTTCACCCCCTCTATCTAATCACGCTCATCTTAGTACACTCAGCCTCTATCTTATTTTCTGCTACGGTTATTTGGCCCCCTTTTGCCTTGGTCTTCCTGTCAGAGTATACCCATTCACCAGCAGTATTCTATTCAGGACTATTCCATTCGACACTATGGAGTCTGAGGAGTTCCACGACTGGCTTTTATGTCTAATGGAGGCAATCGCCGGCCCTTCACAAGAGGACGAGTGGTCCCTGGGGGGTATCTATATGAGCCATGGTGATAGGCTCAGATATGTCGCCATGTCTAATGATGAATATACAGCCTTTTTACAGTGGCGAGAATCACAGAAAGGGCAGACAATGCTTTCATCCTATTCAGTCCTTTTAAACCCTCTGGTTGCGACTGTTCTTTGCTGTCTGATCTTCAACATCGCACTCCCATAGACCAAGGACTTCACTTATGGTCTTTTCAACTAAGGTCAGGGGCTTGCTGGGCTGGATAGAGGACAACCCGAAATACAGGAGCCTCTGGGACTTTGACATAAACGCACTACCTCTCTTGAAAATACGGAGGGCACTACGATCCTAGATGAATCACTCCCGTCTTTCGCATTATTGTATTTGCATGAGGTGAAAGGTGATATCACAACAGCCTTACTTGCGCTGTGTTTTCGAAGCACCATCTCGGATGGATAAGATGTTAGGAGTCAGGACAAAATATCACTGTTCACTAAAGTAGACTAATCAATAGTCTTATTAGTATCAGATAGTATTCATTTCATTTCTATGCTTTAGTTTGACGTTAATAATTCTTCAACGTAGAATCTTGGTAAATGATACGTGACGAGTTTAGTCAAGGCGGTTTCTTCCTTCTGTCACCTTCTCAGCTCCTCACAAACTTGATTAAAATTGTACACTCGTCTACTCAGAGTACGACTGTATTTCTTTAATAGACCATTCGCCGTTTATACTCATACTATCCATTTCCGGGGAATGCTCTGGTCCGCTGATTACTCAGGACGATCACGTGTGGATACTACCGGGGTCTAGATCAAAACAGCGACCACTTTACAAGACCCCGAACCTCCCGCATTTCACTCTTGGCGGCTAACGATCCCCCAAACAGGTCCACCCCTAACAATACAGAGATAACCGAAATGGATGCTCCAGCTGAAAAGGTGCAGCAGCATCAGGTTGCATGCTTTAGCTGCCGTGCATCGAGGCAGAAGTGCGATCGCCAGGATCCTTGGTAAGTCGGTCTAGCCCTGGCCTCCTTCACGCGAGACTGACACGGCGGTAATAGTTCTCGCTGCGCTTCTCATGATCGCATTTGTAAATATCCAGCTCGTTCGAACAGAGGTCGTAAGCATGGTAGCACAAAGTAAGGCCATACCTCACTCTTGAGGCGTTTCTAAGTTCTAACCACTTCACAGCAAACCTGATAGTTTAGAAAAGCTCCTCGCTCGCATTGAAGAAAGCGGTGCTCGTGAGGAAGTCCTCACAGCTCTTTTGGGTCAAACGCTTCCCAGTCCAAATACAACAGTGTCTATAAGAGGAACGCCGTGGACACATGGACAGGGTACTGATTCAGCGCCAGAGTATGGCCATGGTACGAGTCAATCGTCGCGGTCTGTCACTCATCGACGTTCAGTTAGTTATGACGAGAGCGATGATGCCGATGGTTTGGTGTCACCGATAACGATTGTCACCGCTGCTATTTCGATGAGTTCCTCTGCGGCTTGTGACAGACTTAGATCTCAGATGCCGATGCAGCCGGGTATGCGCGAAGCTATCATGGCACCGATAAAAGAAAGACTGGCTTTGTATTTTGGTAAGCGCAAGAATACTAATACCTTACTTATCTGTCGTCTTACTCGTATCAGGCCCACACAGAGCACAGCAAAAAGACTGGGAGGTTCTGGCAACTCAAGCAGTTGATTCTCCATTCAAGTTGGAGAGAGACACTTGCGATCCACTTGCTTCAAGATTGATCGATGACAACGACGCTGCACTATACTTCCAATTGTAAGTCAATAAACAACGTTTGGTGCCGCTGTAATGCTGATGGCTAGGAAAGATTCTTCCAGATTCGCCATCCTCTGATCGGCCTTCTAGACGCCACGTTACATACTCGCGAATTTGTCTATGGATGCTCATTCACCTTATTTTCCGTGATCTGCGCTCTAGGGTGCGCTGTCTCGGCACGCCCTCGCGACCGAGCCATATATCCCGTTCTATCATCATTAGCCAGTGGAAATATTCGATGGTGTATCGCAGCTTCCGTGAAATCCCTCTCAACTATCCAAGCCATTATCGCCTATCAATACTGGGCGCCTCTCTCCGCAAGGCAAGCTGATGATCCATACTGGCTAACACTAAGCCATGTAAGTCCATTCATATAAGTCCACATTTGTAGTTACGTGCTGACTTTATAGCAGGCTGTTCAGTTGGCCAAAGAGATGGGAATTAACAGATCAGACGTTGTAAAAGAATATGTCAACGCAGAATTTCCCAATGCTTCGCCAGAGCTGGCCGACAGGTATGCCAGAAACTACGAGAGAGCGTGGCTGTACACTTTTATCGTAGATAAAGGCTTCGGGGCCCTCAATGGTCGCTTACAGTGTATGAGCTGGAGGGCAGTGCCTCGTACTGCAGTAGATTGGTGGAAATCACCTATGGCAGAACCAACAGATCGTATCATCAGTGGAGTGATAGAGATTAGAGGATTATTGGTAAGTTCAATACTGGCATGAACAATATCCAGCTGACGATCCTTGTCAAAGCTCCAAGCAATGGAGAAACGTAGACATATAGTCTCCACACCAGCTTCGATCCTGGAGTGGCACAAAGAAGCTTACGAGCGCCTGACTCGCGTCCGCAGCGAACGCTGTCAAGCAGATGACCTACCATCCTCGAAATATCTCCCTATCCTCGCTTTCTATATGGATCACAGCATTTTAGTCTTCAACGCCCAAGCTTTGCGAGACTTGACCGCCTCTGAGGATAGTGCGGCGGCATCAGCACTCTTGATCATCCAGAGAAAGGGCATTGAAGTTGCCGGTCGTATTTTTGACCATTTAGTAACAGACAAAACAATGAATGACGTCTCGGTTGGCTTTCAGAATAACCAGTTCATTATGATCTGCCATGCAATGACCGAGGTACTTCGAGTAAGTCTCTTTCTTTCCAGGTCGTTGAACATCAATAACCTGGTACCCAGGCCGTGAAGAAAGGCGGTATTACAGCAGAAGAAACTGCCGCAGCTGCAGAAAAGGTTATCAGTGTCATTCCATTCTTTGACCGCGTGGTACAACAGCTTCCGGCCTCATCATCTGTACATCTCTACTTTGACCTTGCTCGTTTCTTTGCCTGCCAGATCGACTCTTTGCTTGCGCCACCTGATCCACAGGCTTCGCGAGAAACGATTGATCAAGGAATGTTTACGGATGAGTGGTTCAAATCTGTTGATTCGGGTGTGCCAGATGTTGCGACGTATATAGATATGGGGTATTTGGGAATGGATCAGTCAATGATGGACGCAAATGGGTTCTTCGATTTTAATGACTTTAATGGTATGGCATAAAGGTTTGACGGCATTGGTACCAGGGGTCAGGCGTTGGTATTTTGTGGTCAATTATACGATATCGAACTTGAGACACTTTAAATCACAAATCGTCGGTTCCAGATCTTGCCCATCTTCCCTGGGTGCTGAAGTAGTGTACCTTACTTTCTCAGCACCCAAGCTTCGAATCTTCCACCGTCTTACTCCAAGTACACAAAAGGATGCAGCAATGTACATAAATCCAGTAAACAGCTGCGCACCCAAGTAGCTCCCGGTTCCTGTATAGATCTCCAGTGCAATAGGAGCACTAAACGTAGACGGAGCAGCCATAGCGACCCAAAGACAACTCAACGCCGAGGCTAGGTTCTCAAGACCCATAGCCTCGACGAGGACGGGCGATATGTTGACCCAAAAGACACCAGCTGACAAACCTCCAACCAGTGCAAATGTGAGGAGCACGCCAAATGAGTCTGCGTTAATCCATATAGCAAATGTCAATATTCCAGTGATGAAGGACATGATAAAGGTGAGGTTGATTCTGCCAAACCGATCGCTTAGCCAGCCAATGCAAGGCCGGCCTATGGCTTGGCCAAACATGAAGAATGCTGGAATCATCGATGCTTGTGATGACGAGAGTCCAATAATATTTGCGTAATTTGCGAGTGTGAAGATGAGGACGAAGTAACCGAGCATACTAAAGGCGCCGTAGCTCAAAACAAGAAGATATTCCGGTCTATACAGAAGAGTCGTGTCGAAGGCGAGTCTCGCTGTTTTTGCGTTATATCGAGTTCTTATTAGAACCGTGCAGGTGATATTGGCCACGGCAGACACGATTGCGAGAATTCGGTAAGCCCATTCCAAGCCCATGTTGCGAATAATGGCCCCAGTAGCGAGTGAGTATGTCAATCCTCCGAGACCAGCCCCAGCGATGGCAATGCCGTTAGCCAAGGCTCTTCGCCTCGTGAACCACTGCGATATAATTCCATAAGACGGTAAAAATAGAAACCCCATCCCAATACCAAAGAGTACTCCCTGAGAGAGAAACAGTTGCCATATTTCAGTTGACAAGCTTGCACATACAAGACTGACAGACTGTACTATAGCCCCAATAAGCATCGTCGGTCTTGTGCCAAGTTCTCTAGCCATGATAGTCGCGAATGGGGATATCAGCATCATGACGCCTACGCTGATTGATCCAGCGATGGCATATATCAGTGGTGTTGTGCCAGGGAATGTATTCTCTTTGACGAAGTGTGCGAGAAATACGGAATATGATGCGTTTATACCCCATGAATGGCCGTTGACGATAGCCACTGAGGTTATGACGATCCAACCATATCCTCCATCTGGGGCTTTTTCGGAAGTCGGCGAAATCTCCTGCGTCTCCAAATCCGACTGCCTTGGATTGTCTTTGTCGTTCATGTTGAAATGCCTATAGGTTGGACCAGAACCCAACTTCTACTAGACTTTGAGACTATATATCATCTCATACACTGATACATGGGACAGCTCAGAGATATGACCACAAAATCGGACCATCGGCAGACTTTGGGAGCATGCCATTATAAGCTCATGTCTTTTCTTAGCGCTGCCAAGGCCGTAGTTCCGTCTCCGCCATAGCTAACCCAAGACTCGGGACCTTGACATAAAAGGCCCGTCTCAACTAGCATTTCCTCGGAATGGTGAGCAGTGAGTCCATTGAGGGTTCTTATTGGTCTTGTTGGCTACTTTCATACTGGCTGACTGGGTATGCATGTACTCATCCATCGATCAGATGTTGCTATATATCTCGAGACCGTTCTTGGCATCTGACTCCACTGGAGCTTCTTCTTCGCTCCCATAAGAAGTTCCAAGACTACATTACTTATCATATTCTCTCGTCTAATTTTGTGAAAGGCTGCGATAGCAGCTTCGTACAAGGCTCCGGGTTCTCAGACCAGTCAATGACGGTGCATCCTCCAGGCCCGGAAGTTATTGGCCAAACAACTGACTTGTATGTGTCTCCGACATGGTCCAAGGGCTTACCCGACATAAGTATTATTCCAGCCCGCTGTAAGATTGTTGTGAAGCTGGACTACTGATGCTGGTTCATTTCGATCCTCATTGCTTGGCCGTGAAAGACCCAGCACTACTATTGAAGGTCTTGACCTCCAATGTTCAGAGCCAAGCTTGGGGGTAGAGCGAGATTTCTGTTTCTATCGACATGAAAGCCATTTTGATCATTGCCTTATTCAATTCCTATGCGTACGTTCTTTTCTCTCTCCATCCGGGCTTCGTGCCTGATATGTAAGTAATTCGTTGCCTCTGGTCGAGTTCATCGTTCTATCAGCATTGTCCTCAATGATGCCGCCTTCAACCGAAACCTTAATCCATGGTTTCGTGTTCGTAACCTTTTATGCGATTCCGATGAAATGGTCGAAAATGGAAGACGAAGAAGTTCGGAAGAACAGACGCTCCCGTTTCAATCTTGATCTAGACCCGACGATGAGAATGGTCCAGCTTGACTCTTTAGCAGGGCATGGCCGAAAATGCCTTCGTTTAGCCAAAGCTTGCATACATTATCGCTGGTAGAGGAGCAAAGCTCAACGTCGGTCGTTCTACGAGGCGGGCTCGCGAGCTTATCGAGTGCCTCGTACCTTGTTCACCAAAGGGGGCGATGACAGGTGCAAGATTCGTCGCGAAATTGTTGGCAATTGTCCCAAAAGTCAGTCTCGTTATTGGCAGCATGCATTCCACTACGGACTTGGGGCCTTGACACTACTTCCAGTGCTGGGGTGCGCCATGAATGGGCTCTCTGAGAGCTCCATTGGGTTGGCTGTGCGATGCACCGTAAGGCTCTCTGAGCTGACAGCAGCTGAAACCCGTACCAGCTTCCAAGTTGGGCACCTACTCTTTAATTGATGATATAGGGCAAGTTCAGGCCTTGTTCCTTCTTTTCTTCTCTGTTCTTTCTTCGTTCTTGCCGTTTTCATCTCAATGGCGGACCCTCTTTCCATCTCAGCGAGCATCGCTGGGTTAGTTGCTCTTGCCGATCTCGTCTTTCGATCAGGCATCAAATACGTCAAGAGCTCAAGAGGCGCCCCAACAGATGTTGGGAACCTCATCCGTGAAGTCAGAAGTCTCTCTGTCATCTTACACAACCTTTCCCTTGTCGCTTTTAACCTAGAAGAGACCGGACCACCCGAAACAACTGCTGCTCTTCACGAGCCGCGACCTGTTCTTCAACCGCATTATCTCCACGATTGCCACCAGCTGCTGAGGCGCCTGGAGACAGGTCTTTCGGGTACAGAAGCTTCCTTAGACTCGGGTTCCGGGCGCTCAAGACTACAAGCTCGACTAAAATGGCCTTACACTTCAACCGAGTCCAGGGAAATGGTTCAGGATATACAGCGCTACAGCCAGATCATCTACACAGCTGTTGCCGCCGACTCTCTAGCCAAGCTCAAGCATTGCTTATCCCGACAAGTCGAAATGAAGGATGGCCTCGAAAGGATCAATCACGCCGCGGAAAAGATCTTGGACATACAAGTCAAGATTGCCCTCGATGCCGAAAGGAATCAAGTCCTCAAAGATTTTGGCCAACTTAATCCTCGGGGCAAATACGAGATGAACGACAGCCTACGGCCTGGCCTCACCGGCCTTTGGCTCACGCAAGGTCCAGAGTTTGACTACTGGTACTCAACTCCGGCTTCAAGGCTCTGGTGCAGTGGTATACCTGGTGCTGGGAAGTCCGTCCTTTCTGCAGCCGTGATTAAGGAGTGTTTGCAAAGAAACGCTCATGATGCATACAAAGCAACCGCTTATTTCTTCCGCACCTATAGACATGAGCGCTCCCAGCATCTGTTCAATATTCTTTCTTCTCTTTGTATCCAACTCACCCTGCAGAGCGAAAACGCTTTCCATATCTTAGACAAGTATCACGGCCAACTATTCTCAAGTCACCACCTCTCTACAAAGCCCACCACCTAAATGCTCACACAGATACTACGTCGTATCTGCGCTTGCTTTACCCGCGTCTACATTATCCTCCATGGTCTCGATGAGTGTGACAATCGATTCGAAGCCAATGTAAAGTGCTTGGCCGAGCTTGCGCTGTCACAATGGGACGATGTTATCGACATGGCATTATTTAGCCGGGAAGAGAGCATTATACGCACGCGTCTGGAGAAAGACTTTCCTGATGTCGAAATTGAGGCCCATACCGAGGACCTGCAACTCTATGTCGCCTCGGAACTTAACGAAAGGATTGCTTCAAAACGGCTGAGGCTTCGTGACCCAAATCTGAAAGACATCATTATGACAAGATTGGTTGGGGAAGCTGAAGGGATGTAAGTTGCACCTGTTCCGATACCACTCACTTCTAGCTAACGGGTCTCGAGGTTTCGCTGGGTAGCCTGCCGACTGGACTACACGTATGAACTCCCAACAGACAGAGCTCGACGTGAGGCCTTGAGCAAGCTTCGCCTTTCGCTCCATGCAACTTATGATCGTATCTTACTAAGAATTGATGGTTGCAACGATGCGGTAAAACGACTAGTCAGGGGAGCGCTATTGGTGCTCGCGACGTCTTTCTCCTCACTCTGCTTTGAAGAAATCTGCGAGGCCATTTCCTTGGAAGACGGTGCAACAACTCTCGCATATGATGAGATTGTAGAGGAAGAGGAATTGCTGTGATGGTGCAGTAGCCTCGTTCGAGTCGACAAATCCGGCTTTTTCGCCGATGGCAAAAGAAATTAGTTTACACACTTTACAGTCCAAGAATATCTTCAATCCTCGAAGACTCTCAATTCAGAGCATCAATACCCAAAGCTCAGAGATTACGCTGTTTCGCGCGTAGATGGTATAAACTTCTTTTCTTTCCTGTGTTTACGCTTCCTCACTATGGAGGACATGGAGCGATTTCCGCCTACCCCTGACATAACACGAAGTGTCGGGGACATGCTTGCTCGACGCAGACGCAGAATCTTTTACTGCAAATCAGTACTGACTTGGACGCCACATACAATACCACCGTCAAAGATGGGACATGGGACGCATAGGCTCCTGCGGAAGCTCTTCCAACCATCCAAAACGCCCTCCTTCTGTCTGTGGGCAATTGACTTCATGTTCAGTCATCATCCCTCGTCTTTAACAGACACCTCTTCTGAGTCAAGAAGAGTTCTATCAAAAGTTATTACTGCAGTTCTCAGACCTTAATTCACCCCTCTTCACATGGCAGCTGCATTCAGTATGTATGACATATGTCAAGAGTTGCTGGAAAGTGGCTCTGATGTGCTGGCATGCAGCAGATTCGGTCCATTACACTGCGCCCTCGGCGGCCGAGGTTTCTTCTATAATTTTCTGAACTTGAAAAGCAACTATATCATATCGGGTGGTTCCATTACCATCGCCAAGTCTTTCATGGTGCGCACCAGGCTCGGCTACAAATAGTCCAGTTGTTGCTGAACGCTTCAGTCTCGCCCCTGACATCCCCATTACCATCAGAAACTATCATATCGCTCACTTTATCATGCCCTAGCCTATTCACTAACAAGGTCCAGGTTATTATCAAGCTTCTCAGGGCTGGTTTGTCGGCTCAAGATGTGCAACTCTTCAGGTTACGTTATGATCGGTGCCTGCAAGTGCCTGCTCTCACATCTGAGACCTCTATGATGTGGTCTCTCTTTCCGAAATTACTCAATGTCCTTGGCGAAAACCCTACGCCAGGCTGCCCCAGATTTGTCCTTCACCAGGAAACCGCAACCTTTATCTCAAGAGCAAGAAAAATGAGACAACCCCAGTGCCGAGGTGGGCAATCGATTGAAGGCGCCAGTAGTGAAGAGGTCCTCAAATACTTCCATTCACTGATCATATTGAACGATGGAATTGGGATGAGTGCTTTCCTTACCACTTCGAGAGCCGATATGGCAAAGTCGACCGACATTGATCTTAAGCGTCCTGGCTGGAATGCTCTTCATCTCGCATTATTGGAGAGATCTTATCGAGTGTTGGATCCATTGTTGGCCTTTGGCTTAGATCCATGTTCTGAAAGTCCACAGGGTTCCAAGCCAGTTCATATGTGCTGCCAAGAAAACACCTACGAGGCTCTTCAAATCTTACTACGCTTTGGTGGATCAATTCTTGACACCGACAACTCGGGTAGGACCGTGTGGCATTTAGCGGCAGAGCTGAACTCTGTGGTGCTTCTGAAGAAATTACTTGACTTTGGCGACGTAAATACTGCGGTAAGAACCACATCCAAGCAGAATGAGACTCCTATTTGTGCGGCAGCGACTCGATTTCACCTCGAGGCGGTCTCTCTTCTGCTGCCTTTTTGCAAAACGGAAGAACACTGGACAAGCACTAAAGCACTGTACTTTATTTTATATGAACCCAAATTCTCTGGGGTCATTAAATCTCTACACGGACTCGGCATCTTGTCACAAACGTCATGTGGTTTGCGTGCTCTAGCATGCGCGTTCTACCGGGCTATCTCTTCTGATGACGTACAGACTTGTGAGAAGCTTTACTATCTTGTGCCCTTTGGAGTGTGAGCTGACCTTTCCTGTGGTTGTGACACCATTAGCTCTGTCCATACTCCAAAGTTCTTACAGGGTGATGGCGTGGCTGTTTAGGAACGGCGCGCCTGTTTCAACCATCATGGCCCATCCTACTACGGATACCTATTGCACAGTCCTCGATCTTATTTTAGAACGACCCAGTCTTGATAACCTTCTTTCAGCATTCTTAGATGTATACCTTGCAGAGAGGCGATCCTTTGCACATGAGCAACGCAGTATTCTTAACATACCTCTCATTTTAGGCAACACAGATGGACTCATAATAATGCTGAACAAACTCCGGGGCAAGGCCTTGGGCCGTGGTCAAGTCACGTACGCAACTCGTACCATTCACCGAAGCAGCAAGCGGCTAACTGGTATACAGAAGATTCTTCCTGGATATTTCAGGTGACTTCGTCTTTAAAAGCACTACAAGGCTTGAATCGCCAGTGCCATCATTGATCAGAAGGATATCCGTCATCAGAACCGGACTCCGCTTTTTGTGGCAGCCGCGCAGAACAATGTGAAAGCGGTAAATGCTCTACTTATTCATGGAGCCGATATCAACACAACTGACGACAGGCACTGCACGCCTTTATTTGTTGCAGTTGAGACTTGTGGCTGTGAGCTTATTCCGGCAGAGAGAACCTAGTTGCAGTTGAGCAAGGTGTGATGGAAGTTGTAGAGTTGCTCATCGGTCGCGGTGCCCATGTCGACGTGATGAATGCTTCATCTCACGGACTCTTCGATATGGCTTTCGTACAGAAATCGTGGGGAACTGTCGACACTCTTCTCAAGGCCGGCCTATCAAGCAAACGAACAAACGTGGACGGAAGAAATCTCCTCGGCCTCATGACTTTATGGACTTGTCAATCAGACACCAAACCTAACATTGGACTCTTCAAGCGGCTCCTAGATCATGGCGTCGATCTATATGTAGGTGACAATTTTGGCTCTTCCACATTCCATTAGCTTTTTACAAGACCTTGCTGGGGTTATTTGTTGTGCATGTTGGACATGAGACTCAATCTACAAGTGGAAAAGGTCAACAGGTGGCCTGACCATTTCTTCTGCAACAGAATAGATACCTTCGTTGATCTAACCTATAGCCTTCGTTATACCAAATCTTCCATCAAGATTCAAGGTATCCGCCAGCTATGTGGCCTGGGAACCCCCGGTGCTCATAGTTTGTTGTGTCGAGCAGCCTGCTGGGGTTCGGTCACGGCGATTGAGAACCTTATCAAGCTCGGTATTAGTGATCTCGAACACCATTGTCATGAACACGGATCGCCCTTGAATGCTGCCGTTCAAAACCACAGATGGTAGTCAGTCAAGTTCCTTATGCTTCATGGCGCTACGGTTCCTGAAGATCTTTGGAGGTCCAAGAATTCTACCCCCAGTACTGCAAACCCAGATTTCATTATTCGAGAATGGCTATTTGTTGGCAGGCACACGGAGAGAAAGCTCGTTTCAATTGGCCTTTTGAACGATGAGCCGGAGATCAAGAGCTGTTCTGGAGTATGGGTTGTTCGGGTGCAATTACAGTAGCGGGATACGAAGTGTTCTGTGGAGAGCATCTTGGAATACGCCAAACGAAGACATTGGCCTGAAATTGAGTACAAGTCAAGCGCTATTCGAGATGTCCAATTGGTGTAGCCGAAAGAAAGATGCGGGAGCATGTCGAGTGTTGAACGCCAGGGCTATTGCTGAGGATGTGACGGTCGCTCAGCGCCGCAAGACTGATGGCCAACAAACCATGCAGCTACACATACCCGGACATCAAATCACCTGTAGCTTCGAGCGACCTCTCAAAAAGGCCGATGGGGTTCAAGAAATCGTAATGTTGCGTACAGCCGATCATTTTCTTCCTGCCGGAGAATCCACTCGGCGGCCGGCACCGGTTCGGAGGACGGAGCTGGCCTTTCGGGCCGTTAGAGCTCACCTACTTCCGGTGTGTGATGTCTAGATGTGCCTGCTCTAAGAGAGCCTTGGGGGGCAAGAAAACACCGGACCTGAATGTAGGGCGTCAAAATAAACTTAGTAAAGGGTATCCTAAGTCTATACTAAACTTATCCTAGATTTATACTGAGTTACCTAAGTATTATTGTTACTTAGGATCAAGATTCTCAGTTTTCTTTCCTCCCCTAGGGGAGGTAAGGAAACAAGGACCAAGCGACGAAAATATTGAGGTACATTGGCCTGAACTCAGAGGGCAGAGTTCCACTTCTCAGCAATTCGCAACACTGAATGAACATGTCGATGGGAGGCGCAAGTAGATCAATCATGGCAGGATATGTTTCATTCATATATTCATATATACACGCTATTTTATACAGTCTATCGTCACTCAACTCATTGGGGAGTGACGTTTGGGTATCTTTTATGCTGCCTGTAACTTCAGGCGGCGCAGCAAGGCTCTGTCATAACCTCTTCTTAGTCGCGACGTTTGTCGAACTGACTCATTGCTTCTGCGCATCATGGATGTCGCAGCGTCATTCTTCATTCGCATTCACCATTTCCAGGTGCACGCTCAGACATGGACATCAGCAGCGTTCTTCTTCTTGTTCTTCTTGATACCAACAATGCCAATAATCTCCTCCCAGAAACCCGTAGGAGGGTCAACGATCATGGCGCGTTCTTCGTAAGCATCAATGATAGGTCGCTCCCAGACGAGATCACACTCCTTGGCACCGACGACCTTGGTGCGCTTGATGAGCTTCCAGCCGAGATACATGAAAGGAGCGATGATTTGCATGGTGTAGTTGGAGAAGAAGTTCTTCGCATCGAAGGGAGCCAAGGATGTGTATCCATAGGTGTAGCAAACGACTGTGTGAAGGATAAGGGCGATCCAGGCACAGTAAGGTTGGAAGTAGCCGAAGTAGGGCATCTTCTTGCGATCAACGCCCTGCGCCTTGCAAGCACGGTAGTAGAAGAGGAAGGTAATGTTCATCGTGATATAATCCACGATGCCACCACCAGTAATGAGGGCGAGAAGGATAGTCAGTGCCTCAGCGGATGAGCTGTCGAGTTGAAGGAAGGCCAACAGAGGGAAGAGCATGGTAACGGCGAAACACCAGACAGGGATACCGCTCTTGGTGGTCTTGCGGAGGAAGGCAGGAGCACGTCCATCGAGGGCGAGACTGTATAAGGAACGGGTCGCACAGTATGTGTATGTGTTTCCAGCAGAGAAGATAGTTGTGAAAAGGAGGGCATTGACGAGATGAGGCAGGCCTTCGATACCCAGGTTGGACATAGCGATGACCCAAGGGGAGGCAGCAGCAGTGCCACCACCGGATCCGCTGCCAAACTGAACCTCAACGAGTGTCTCATCAGTGTGGCTAAGGACGATGCCACAAGTAAGGGCAGCACCGATGAAGAAGAGACCGAATCGGAAGTAGCAGGTCTTAAAGGCAGTCTTAACATATCGGCTGGGGTGCTTGGACTCGGCGGCGACCATAGAGATATAGTCAGGGCCGACGACGAAGAAGGCAGCGGAGGCCAATGCACCCATGAAGCCTTCCAGACGTCCAAGATCACCTTCGGTTCGGAATGTCGCGAATGCATCATGTGCATTGGACCAGTAGCGGAAGCCATAAGCGTCACCTTGGGGATTGCCCCCGACCATCGTCACGAAGGTAAACATGAAGAGGATAAAGATCAGGAGGACCTTGCCGAGGGCCAGCCAGAACTCAGCTTCACCAAAGACACCAACAGCAAGAATATTGCACACACTAGAAAAGGAGACGAATGTTTAGCATGCATTCACACATAGACAGGGAGAGGGAGGGAAGCAGAATTGAGGAGAGAAACCATGGAGCGCATCCGTGACGATGTCCATCAGGATGCAGCTCAGGATTTAAGCCTTACCCATATGCGATCATGACTGCAATGATGAAGCCAGCAGTTGGACCAGCGTCAGTAATATTGTCACTCCAGAAGGAAACAACGAGGTTCAGAGCGACGATTTCGAAGGGGATCAAGAGAGCCTCGTAGAAGAAGAAGTTCCATCCGACCATGAAGCCTAGGGCGTCATCAACCCAGTGACCAGCAAGACGGATGAAACCACCAGAGACAGGCATGTAAGTGTTCATCTCAGCAATCGAGTTGTTGGTGAGACCGAGGACCATGGCGTAGAGAGCTGTGCAGACGAGGAGACTGCCAGGCCCACCCTTGGCCAGACCGGCACCGATACCGATGAACAAGCCAGTACCAATAGTGCCACCGATAGCGAGGAGTTGGACTTGACGATTGTTGAGACGGCGATGAAGGCCATCGGCGTTACCACCATCATTCTCGACGATGGGACTGGGGCTCCCGGCCCTCTTGGAGGCCTTTTCCGAGTCGGAGGACATGTTGGAGACGGTTCGGCCGAGTTGCTGTGAGTTGATGAGACAGCACAAAACCACTGGTCAACCTCAGAAGTGATCTGGGGTTGCGGATATGTGGAGATGGGAGATGGGGATGAAGAGAGAGAAGGAAGTCAAGTACACAGAGAGCGAGAGCAAAGGGATTTATGAGAATGGAACTCATAGAGACGATCCCAGAAGAACAACCCACAAAGTCGAGACTCAGACATGGTGGTGGTGGAGAGTTCAGTGGGTCGTGTCGTTGGTGGTTGCAATGATCAATCCTTGGATGTTTGATGAACGAACCCTTGCTGAGGAGTGAGGAGTGAGAGCGAGAATTGCAGACATCGCGTCATTATGGAGTCTCGTTAAGTAAATGGAGAAGCGAGAGGACGAGTCCGAGTGAATGTGGTGGATATCGTCGATATTAGAGGAGGCGGAGGCAACTGTTTTGTTCTCCACTGAACCTCTCTCGTCAGGAAGAGTGTCCTAGTACCCATCAAACAACCTCATGAAGCTCAAGGATGGCAAGAGTCCGTCCGTTCAACGAGAACGCGTCTTGCAAATTAAGCTTCTCCTTCTCCATGATGTTCATTTCGCAAGTCGCCGAGATCGTCGTATCATATACGTAACCTGGTAACGCTCTCGTCACTGTTATTGTTGTAACATGACTTATAGAAACTTGTTGATGGAATGGCGATCCGAAGGAAGTTTACGAGATAAAATGCCAAGACAGCGCATGACGTCACAGCCTCAAACTCTTCAGTTCAGCTTGCTGAGAGATCACGTGCATTCTCTATTCACGTGACGCACTTCATGATTCGTTTATGGCAAAGGCGCAATAAGGCAATGAACCAGTGGATCCTCGGCTGAGAAACTCTGCAGAGTTTTCTCGATACCCTGTAGAAACAAGCAAAGACAAGCAGTACATGATTTGTTACAGAGTCTGACAGTGGATGATGTGGGTACAGGAAGGAATATGGTGCGGTTTACACGGACATTCCGCTGTCAAAGACCAGAATCGGTAGCTGGACCCGACCACCTCGCTATAAGGATGGCCCCCGATCGTGTGTGAAGAGAGTCCAATGGACAATCAGAGGGAACCCGGTTTGAGGGGACCAGTCCATTTACCTAATGGATTGCAACGTTAGAGGCTGAGCGGGAGGAGAGTTGTGATATGATGAACGGTGTTGATGGAAGCAAGTTTAGATCCTCGAGGAACAGGAAAGTTTACATCCTAATATGCCGACATCACAAATTCAGGGTCTTTTCACACAAACAATCCCTTGATGTCCATGACATGAAGTCCAAAACCGCCTATCCCAAGCTTGAGGCTCAACGGCAGAGCGACCGCCAAGTTTCTCGTCATTCTTTGCCTCATTCTCTTTCACTCGGAGAAAAAAACAGAGAACCGCCACCGCCGAATCATCGCTTACTCAAGACCCAGAATAGGCAATGCGTCTAGGATTGCGCTTATTGGCGGCCAACGCTGTAAGCGCCAAGAAAAACTGTACAGTACTCCGTAATGAACTGAGTTTTGCGTTATTTACGATATGTGCGTACGTACGACATCGTATTGAACGTTGAATGATGCTCCACTGATGGATGTTGGGATCCAGGGATGATGCAAGGGACAGGACATGGCGGTTAGGCTA
Organism: Fusarium pseudonygamai; assembly: GCA_013186785.1. NCBI lineage: Eukaryota > Fungi > Ascomycota > Sordariomycetes > Hypocreales > Nectriaceae > Fusarium > Fusarium pseudonygamai. The sequence continues at coordinate 67,821 of JAAQRH010000296.1, forward strand.
ACGCTTTTTCTACAGTAGAGTGTGATGGCATTATGATATTCCCCGAGACTGAGGGTGTTGGCTTGACGATATGCTCATTTGTTTTGCGGGAGGTATATATTAGCTATTGTAGATAAGATGTTGTCGGTCTGAGATGGGATCAAGATCATCATCTGATTGTCAAAACGAAAGGTGAAACCGCTTGGGTATCTCGTTCGCGTATCTCAGCCCGTTCGGAGAGAAAAAGTCAGGGTCCTTGCCGGCTTCAGCTGGTCCCGACTTGCCCAAGAAGGATAGCTTCGTGAGATCAATCTCGATAACTCGAATCTTCGTTCCAATAACACTTGGTACAAAGTAGTCTCTATTTACGCGATACATATCATCGCGCTAAACACAAACATCAAAGATCGCCATGCCGGAAGCGTTTCCTTTTAACCTCTAGGATTAACAGATCATTTCCATAGAAAGGGACATTTGTTAGTTTACCAGCGTCTCATGCAATATCATTTTATTATGTTTGATCTTTTATGCGAAACGTAAAGCATGCCAACGATTCTCAGCCGTTTAATATTTTGCCATGATACTGCCAATCCACTCTATATGTTACACATACGATGATCTTTCCGAAGCGTGTCAGTGGCAGCAACGACGACAATGACAATCATCATTCGAGAACACCGTACAAAAACGTAATAGAAAACAAGTATTAATACTACTTACCTAGTTTGACCAGAATTACCGCCAAGTTTGCACTGCGTTGGCTTCATCAGCTCTAATCGACATCCTTACATAAGAAGCTCGCTTACCCTGGAGCTCGCGCATGGCCCGTGCATTAGCCTTGCAGCTTAGGATAAGCACTTTGATTCCAAGCCGCCAATTCTAGAAACATTCAGGCAACCTTCTTTCAACATCACCACCCACAATGTCAGAATACTGGAAATCCACGCCCAAATACTGGTGCAAGCACTGCGAGACCTATGTTCGCGACACAAAAATCGAGCGCCAGAACCATGAATCTACCGCCAAGCATCAAGGCGCACTGAAGCGCTTCCTCCGCGATCTGCACCGTAACCACGAGCGAGAAGAACGCGAAAGAGACCGCGCCAAGCGGGAAGTCGAACGTCTCAATGGAGTTGTCGGAGCCTCATCTGTAGCGGCAGGTCCGTCGTCAAGACCTGCGCCCCGCGCCCAACAGAGCGCACCGACAGAAGCGTCATTAAAGAAACAGAGAGAACAGCTCGCTGCGATGGGCGTCGCGGTGCCCAGTGACTTTCGACCTGAGATGGCTATGCCCGGCGAGTGGACGGTTACGAATACGAGAATTATCGAGGCGAAGACAGAAGAAGACGAAGAAGCAAAGGTGGAAGCCAGAGCCAATGGTATACGGAAGCGCGAAGCGACGGAGGATGAGAAGGAAGAGGAGAACGCTGTGCGCGGACTGTTCAAGAAGCCTAGACGATGGGGACGAGACTCAAAAGCTATGCCACAACAAGAAGACCAGGAACTTGATGCGCTATTGAGCGGATCCACGTTTACACCTAGGACCGTGAAGGAGGAAACAGAGGATACGACGGATGTCAAGAAAGAGGAGGATGCGACGCCGGACATAACCGTAAAGACAGAAGATACGACAGAAGTCAAGACGGAGGATAACACAGACGTCAAGACAGAGGCACCTGCTGAACCTCTGATAAAGCCAGAGCCAGAGGAGGCTGAGTCGGGTGTACAAACTGTGGTGTTCAAGAAGAGAAAGCCCAAGGGCCTTCGACAAAAGTGACGAGATTTCGCTGTGTACTATACAACTACTTACATTGCTGGAGCATATAATGATACCAACTACACGAATAATGAATGACATTCACCGTATCCCACCTCTACCGATATCCTCAAAAGCTAAACTGATATGCCGTGTATCAGTTTGGTAATTCGGCATTTGGGCCAATGTCCATATCCGTATATCCCGTCGGAGTTAAAAGTCTAAGAGCGAAAAATGAAGCCCAATGGGGATAGCTTCAAACCCATCCACAACAAGACTCCTCTTGCAGACCCAGATATCCCACGTTTCACCAATCAGCACGGAAGAGGTTGCTTAGAAAGCAAGCACATCCACGGAATCGTCCACGGAACGACCATCGTTTGTGGGGTAACATCGGCATCTCGGCCTCGATTAATTGCGTCACACGGGTCCGCTTCAAAAGAGGATATAAACTCGGCCAAGCTACCTCCGAGAAATTTCCCCTCCATTCTACAATTCCGCAGAGAAATACACAGACAAATCACTATCGCAATGGCTTCTAACCAACCTGCCAAGTGCTGCACCGAGGGTGTTCGCCATGAGTAAGTCTACCCCGACAAAGACATTCGCGCAATTTTATATATCTAATGCTTCGTTTGTAGAGGCGAGCCCACTGGCAAGATGATCAAGCTCGATAGCGGTCTCGACGCCTACATCGCGACAGCCCCCGCGGATAAGGCGCACAAGGGAACCGGAATTGTGTACATAGCCGATATCTTCGGAATCTGGACCAATAGCAAGTTGATGGCGGATCAATTCGCCGCCAATGGCTACACCACTATCATTCCCGACATCTTTAACGGCGATGTTATGCCTCTGCCCATTCCTGAGGGTCTTGATATCATGAGCTGGATCACAAAGGGTGCCAAGGGCGATAACCCTCATACTCCCGCTCAGATCGACCCTATTATCGCCGAGTCTATCAAGACGCTCAAGGCGCAGGGTGCTACTAAGATTGGAGCTGTCGGATACTGCTTCGGCGCCAAGGTATGTCTTTTAGCCTCACCTAACAAGCACATCGCTAACAGTCTCAGTACGTTATCCGTAACTACAAGACAGGCATCGACGTCGGTTACGTCGCTCACCCTTCGTTCGTCGAGGACGAGGAGCTCAAGGCCATCACCGGTCCCCTCTCCATTGCCGCTGCTCAGACCGACAGCATCTTCCCCACCGAAAAGCGACACCAATCGGAAGAGATTCTGATTGGCACTGGCTTGCCCTTCCAGATCAACCTGTTCTCTCACGTTGAGCATGGATTTGCTGTGCGCGCTGATCTGAGTGACAAGAGGAAGAAGTTTGCCAAGGAGCAGGCTTTCTTCCAGGCCGTGCAATGGTTTGATGAGTACCTCCTTTAGATGAGTTAATGATATAATGATCAGTAGAGGTTCAAGAATGTAGATGGTGTATGGCATGCGCAGTGAAACCTTGTCTTGAACTGAAGCGAAACCTTGTGACGGCAGAGGATTTAGAACCGGGAGACTCTAAATAAGACGGGGTACTGAGTATTACAGGAGAATCGAGATACATCGTGAGATTTGGGTATATTAGTCTTACAGTTACTATATGTTATACCCGTCTTGGCTTTTCACCAAGTCAGATTCGCGATTCTCTTCCCGCCACGGTATCCAGATCCACGGATCCATTCTCATCTCAAGCCACTGACACAACCCCTGCATGAACCCCCCACTGCCCCAAAGTTTCAGTGTCTTCAGAGCACGCTCTCCCGCTCAGGGGAACTTTCGGTGCCGACTCCACTGTGGCGCACCCACTGTCGAGTAACCTAATGGAACCGGTTCACTCCAGTCCAAGTCCAGGCTCAGTTCAGCTGCGTCTTGTCTCATGGTGATTCAATTGCTGACAGTCCCATTTCCCGCTGCAACGTCTCTTCTTTTTCACCACACGCTACAAACCTCCAACTGATTGACCTTCGTTACAATAACTCGACAGGGAAAAACATGCTTCGAGAGTCTCAGCCTTGGTGATGGCCGCCTCCGTCGATTCCATCAATTCTCATCACCTCCCACCGCTTCTATCTCCGTCCTCGACTCCTCCCCCATCATGCGCCGACACGACAAACAATAAACTCCCCACGATTCCCTCCGACGAAGACCACTCTTCTGAAGAAGGCTCCCATAGAAGTAGCAGCGTGCGTCGCGTCGAGTCCAACTCGTCTATCTCCGAACCAGCGGTCGAGGATGATGAGGTTCAAGAACAAGAGCCCGCGGAGGAGACTCTAGACAAAGAGAAGGACCAGGATGATAGTACCGCTGTACCCTCTGGCAGGGCCAGTCGCAGCAGTACGATAAGCAATACCACGAACCCTAATGTTCGACGTCTCTCTGCGACTGAGATGCAGCGCCTCACAAACTCTCCTGAGTCGTTACCTGTGGCCCCCGCGCCAGAGCGGAGGTCAATTGACCAAGAATCTGCATCACATCTTCTCGACCAGCGCGAGGTTATACGACAGCCTACCATGCGCCTCGATGAAGCGACTCCGCCCGCGCAGCAAAATGGGGTCGCCGTAGAAGCTCGTCCTGGCTTGACTTCTGCTCTGCGGACTGCGAGGGATATTCAGATGGGTATTCACCGACGCCCATCGCCTGGAGCGAGAACTCTATCTACGCCTCCTACAAGCCGTGTCACAGCTGGCGATTCGAGTGGGACATCTTCGCCGAGACGATACTCTTCCTTCAACTCAACTGGACGGCCTACGTCTCTGCATCTCAACCTCGATGGTGCAGGCGGAACATCTCCTATTCTCGGCGCCCGGTCAACACCTGCGACAGCTATACCTCTTCAAACAGACTCAGCCGGCCTTCGACCACCTTCACCAATTCCACCAATCATTCCTCTTCCGCCTATGTCGTTACCTACACATCTACAGCTCGAACTGGCAGCTCAAAGACCTAGTCCGTTGTACATTCACCAGTCCCACGCTTACGATATTCCCTACGAATCCAATGCTGTCAAATTCGAACGTCTTAAAAATGTGATCCTCTTACCGCCCCATCTCGAAATGACGCTCAACTTTGGAGCTCTAGCATGTCTTGATGCTTGGCTTTGGAACTTCACCATTCTTCCCATGCGCTTTGTTCAGGCTGTCAGCATGCTAGTTCGTTGGTGGGGCTATGTCATTCTTAAAGAAGTCCGATGGCTTCTCGGATTCGTGTGGTACGGCCTTGGACGACTTTGGCGACGAGGTAGGACCTCGCGAGCCGATGAGACCTCTGATGAAGGAAGATCACGCAGCGAGAGTCGTCCTCGAGGTCGTTCGAACGCTGAAAACGGGAGTCATGATTTCAAGGCGAATGGGAATGAAAACGGACACTTCAAGCCTTTGCAGTCTCGATCTCAACCCAAGTCTGGAGCATTTCGTCATAAGAGGACGAAATCCATGCCCTCAAATCTCTCAGCCTTTCACAAAGCTGATCTTCTCCAAGGCGCTGTCATAATATGCAGTTCCATGGCCTTGATGACTCTTGACGCAAGCCGCATGTACCACTTCATTCGAGCTCAGTCCGCTATCAAACTCTACGTCATATACAACATTCTCGAAGTCGGTGATCGACTCCTTTCAGCTCTGGGACAGGATATTCTGGAGTGCCTCTTCAGCACGGAAACGCTCTCACGTAATGCGTCTGGTCGTTCCAAAGTCCTTCTCCCGCTGGGCATGTTTATGCTTGCTCTTGTATACTGCTGTCTTCACTCGATTGCGCTATACTATCAGGTCATCACCCTCAACGTCGCCGTCAATTCTTACTCCAACGCCCTGTTGACTCTTCTTCTCTCGAACCAATTCGTGGAGATCAAGTCAACTGTCTTCAAGCGTTTCGAGAAAGACAACCTCTTCCAGCTCACCTGCGCCGACATTGTTGAGCGTTTCCAGCTTTGGATCATGCTCTTCATCATCGGGATGCGTAACGTCGTCGAGGTTGGTGGCCTCAGTGTCCCGGGTGCCGGCTCAGAGTCATATGACGAGACATCTGTACCTCATCACAGCCCCTCTATCCTACCACACAGCTTTACTGTACTACCCTCGTGGCTCATGTCAGGCGAAGTTCTGTCCCCCTTCTTCATTGTCATTGGTAGTGAGATGCTTGTCGATACCATTAAACACGCCTATGTGACGAAGTTTAACAATATCAAACCAGCTTTCTACAGCCGTATTCTTGATATCTTGTGTAAAGATTACTATACCAACGTAAGTTGCCCTCATCGCTCATCGTGCCACAACTGACGCCCCTAGGCTTTCATGACTCCCTCTCTGACCAAGCGTCTCGGTCTTGCTGTCATACCCCTATCTTGTCTCTTTATTCGCGCCTCCGTTCAAACCTACCACATGCTTCTATCGACTCATCTACCTATGCCTATGCCTATGCCCATCCCCCAATCAACGCAGACATCGCTCTCCGAGGAATCAGCCACACCCTCATCACCCGCTATGATAGCTGCTCTCAACCGCTTCGACTCTCTTATCCGCGACTCCCTGGGCCGCGCAACATACGGCTATCCATACGGCTCACCCCTCAACTCTCGGCCCTGGTACTCTTGGACATCCGACGACTTTATCGCCGCCATTACCATGGTCGTCGTCTTCTTCATCGCCTTCCTCGTCCTACTCATTCTCAAACTCCTTCTGGGCATGGTCCTTCTCAAGTACTCCCGCAACAGATACACAAAGATGAAGCGTGCAGAACACCAGGGCCGTGCTCCTGAATCTTTTGATACACCCGGCGGACGAAGAGTCGGTGGTTTTGGCCAGGTTGAGGTTGGAGAGGAGAGACAGCGATGGATTCATGCTGATAGGAACGAGGGACTGAAAGGTGGTAAAGGACCGGGTAAGAGGGTGGAGAAGACGGAGAAGAAGAAGGATGATTTTGAGAAGGTGATGAGGTATGAGATGGTTGCCAAAAGGATTTGGTGATTGCATTGTTCAGTAGCATTTTACGGCGTTTACTTTCGAATTACATGATCAAGTTTGAAGACAACAAATCTCTCTCACCCTATCGAGACATACACACGTGCACCTGTAAAACAGTATGAAGGAAACAAATGTCCATATGGAAAGGTATCTTTCTAATCCTAGGTATCAAAAGTCCTCTATCCTCGAAGCCATTAAAGCTTCATCGTGAAATCCCAGCGCTTGCCATCCCTAATTTTCCTTTTCCCATCCTATTCCATGCCCTTATATACCCATGCAGCTCCTTTGCATGGTGCTACTACGTTATACTCTATCAACGCATCGCAGTCTAGTGCGTGCTTTTTCTTCATCAAATCATATCGCAATTCGTCACTTTTATATAATCCACCAAACCGAAAATTCGTCAAGTCGTGATGTGTGTCTGTTTACTGAATACCAGCAAGCTTGAGCAGGCCAGGGTTGTTGGCCAGGAGGTCAGGCTTAGCCTTGTACAGGTTCTGGACGGTGTGCTGGAGAATCTCCCGAGTCTCAGACTCGAGCTGCTCCTCAGGAGGGCTGAGGACCTTCTCGAACACGTTGATAAGCTGGGGAGTAAGTTGCTCAACAGTGGGGTTGGACTGCTGGTAGAGCTTGAAGATGTTGTCGTAGATAGGAGCGTTCTCCTCGTAGTCCTCCTGGAGGGGAAGGACATTGACAACGGCGGGAAGAGCCTGAGCAACGAATTCGTTGTTGGGGTTCTTGGTCATCAGACGAGAAACTGCACCGGCAACGTTGTCGGTCATGCGCATCTCGTTGACAGTCAGGAGAGGCTCGAGCTTCTCCCAAAGAAGAGGGTACATGGGGAAAGTCTTGCCGGTGTCGGCAGAGTTGAGAACAACGAGGCCAATGGCGTAAGCAGCGTTAGACTTGGCCAGAGGGTCGGGGTCTGTGAGGCGGCGGACAAGAGCCTGACCAAGAGACTCAGTGAAGGGAGTGATGGCCTCGCCAGTGTACTTGGTAATCTCGGCGATGGTGCCAACAGCGGTGGATCGGTGAAGGTCCTCGCTGGAGCTGGCAAGTCGGAGAATAGGCTTCTCGAAGATCTTCCAGAGCTCACCGAAGTTGTTGCCAAGAGCAGCAGCCAGGCCGACAACAACATCAAGAGCAGTGTCAATGACGAGCCAGTCGTACTCGGACGAGCCAGCATCAACCTCCTGCTCCTCCTCCTCGTCGCCAAGATCCTGCTGGCAAGGGTGAGATCGGGTAATGATAAGACCAACGACCGAGACCATCTCCTGGAGGAGACCATCCTTGGAAGCAAGAAGAGCAGGACCGCAAGCCTTGAGGGTGGCAGCGACGTTGCGGTTGATGTCGGTAACGACGGATCTATTTACTGTTAGTAATGATTCAAGGCCATAATGCAAGAAACAAGAAGTAACAGTGCCATGAATCAGAAGTAGATTAGACGTTTTCTCAGCAACCGCATTTTGCGTCTGAGTGAGCTGGGTATAACGCAAGGTATTCATCATATTGGCAGAAACAGGTAAAGACAATGGGGTAAACTAACCGTTCGCTGTCGTCAGACCAGATGGTCATAGTGGCCTTCTCAAGAGCCTGTCCCATGCTGATGAGCGAGGTAGGGGGAGTATGCTTGGGGGGAAGACCAGCCTCCCACTTGACACCAGCGCTCTCCTCCCAGACCTGGAAGACACGGGCATAGGTGCGCCAGAGGGTGGAGATGGCGGTCTTTCGGCATCCCTCGTATGTGTGCTCGGTGAAGGGAGAAACCTTCTCGATGGTCTGCTCGACGTATGTCTCGAGGTTCGAGCTGTTGCAAGAGTTGGAGATGACATCACCAAGAACGTCAAGGGCAATTTCCTGCTCAAGAGCGACAGCAGTCACGGCACCGAGATCCTCAAGGTCCTCGATGTCATCCCAGTCCTCGTCACCGCCAGTGGCGATGGTGATATCGTCCTGAGTCTCTGGAGTCTTGACCTTGACACGCTTACCACCAATGACGATGGCACCGTCACCAAGCTGGCTAGCGTCAACACCAGGAAGCTCGATCTCCTCCTCCTCGAGCTCGAGAGAAGAGAAAAGGCCCTTGAAAACACCGGGAAGGAAGTGGTCGAACTGCTCGTGGTAGACCTTGGACAAGTTGGACCACAGGATGAAACTGGTCTCCTTAAGGCGGGGGTTGTCAAGGCCGAGAGCCTCCTCACTAGCAGACATGAGATCCATAACATAGGGCTGGAAAGACTCAGAGCCGACGGCCATAGCGATGCGGCCCAGGCTGTCACAGGTGGAGCTTCGGAGGTCGAGAGACTCCTCACCCTCCTTGATAGAGACGAACTTGCCAAGAGAAGACATAACATCCTTGAAGTAAGGCTCAAAACCCTTCTCCATGGAAGAAGCGATAGCACCAATAGCAGAAGCAGCAGCAGCCTTGACGCCAAAGTCCTCGTGGTCGAGGAGACGGACCATAGGACCAATCAGGTTGGGACCATACTGGGCCATGATCTTGGTGTCAATGCCATCACCAAAGGTATCAAGGGCACCGCAAGCGCAGCGAATGATGCTAACATTCTTCTTGTCGGAGACACCCTGGGAGGCAGCCTCGAGGTTCTTGAGGACGGAAGCGATGATCTGCTCGTGGTGAGAAGACATCTCGTCGGCCATCTCCTCAGCGAGGTGGATCAGACCAACAAGAGAGGCATGTCGGACCTGAGTCTCGGAATCCTCGAGAAGAGAGATGATGGTGGGGAGAAGAGGCTGGAGTTGAGTAGAGATGAAGTCGGGAGCACCCTCAGCAGCGTTACCGAGAGCGAGCATAGCCGCCATACGGAACTTAGGATCGTTGTTGGTAGCGAAGTGGGGGAATTGCTCAAGGAGAGGAACAATAGCCTGTCGGGGAGGGAGCTCGTTGGACAGGGTGTCGATGAGGCTGATGGCGGTACGGGCAGGAGAAATGTCCTCCTCGTCATCATCGGCATCGAGCTCGGTAACAATGTGCATGGCCTTGACCATGAGCTCAGCGGCCATGTCCTTCATGCCCTGAATCTTCATGCGTCGGTAGCGGACACACTGAATGAGGAAAGCAAGAGCCTGAGATCGGGCGTCCTCCTCAGCGTTGACGTTGCCACCAAGCTCAATCATGAAGGTAAGGAGGTCACGGAGGTGAAGGGCAAGGAGGGACGAGTCGTAAGCAATGAAAGAGTGGAAGACCTCGAAAACGATCTTGTAGCTCTCCTCATCCTCAGCCTCGACAGCGGCCTTGAGAATGTTGACCAGGCTGGGAACAAAGTTCTGGATGGCCTTGAGAGACTCGGGGTCCTCCTCAGGCTCGACGATCATGAGGATAGCACCAATAGCACGGACGATGTTGATGCGGACCTCCTTGCTCTGAGGGTCCTCAATGCGGGCCTGGAAGAGCTTGAGAAGCTCATGTGTGTGGTCGGCAAAGTGGGTAGGGTCCTCCTCGAGAATAGCGTAGAGGAGGAATGAACCAACCTCACGGGCAACAACATTATCGTTGTTGGTGAGAGGAAGGAGGTGCTTGAGGAACTCCTCACCCTCACCGTTCTCCATATCAGCGCTGACAATGCCGGCGATAAGACGGGCGAGGGAGTGGCGGACACCAGCGGAGGACTCCTTGAGAACACCCTCAAGAAGATGGTTTCGGGCGAGCTGTCGCTGGTCCTGGGCAGTCTTCTCCCAGAACTTGGGGATCAGACGAAGGGCCTGGACCGAGGCGAGCTGTCGGACACCGGCATCTCCATGTGTGAGGGAGATCTCGACGAGGGCGAGCAGCGACTCGGGTTGTGTGTAGAAGTTCTTCTGGAGCTCGGCGGTAACGGCCTTGACCTGCTCTGTGTTGGCTGGAGAGAGAAAATGTTAGTTTTGATGCTTGGATAGCGAGGCAACAAGTAGCAGCAAAGGAAAGCAGAGCTTGCCAGCTGTTGATCGTTGACGTAGATGATAGAACTTACGGACTTGACTCCCTTCAAGGAGCTGAGCAAGCTTCCCCTTATCCATGATGATTTCTTTGTCGAAGCTTGAACGACAGAGAAAAAAAGAGAAAGAGAAAGGAAGGGAAAAAGAAAAAGAACCCGAAGGTTTATAGTAGTGAAGAGAAGGAAAGAAAAGAGTCGCGAGAGACCCGCGCCGAAAAATTTAAATTATTTGGGGTCCCCTCGAGTCGAGTCGAAATTAGCATGGAAGAGAAAAAAAATTCCCAGGCCCCGCTCTTGCAGGTGCACGCGCTGGTTGGTAGCGGGTGGTCCTACCCAGTAGCCCAGCGCATGGAAGCCCAGGGTCTGGTCAACGTTGCCCCTCGTTTCTTCCACTTTTAGCGCGGGGCTTTTTGTGGTGATGATTTCCCTGACGGGTTAAGAAGACGCCGAATGAAGTTGTATGTAGTTAATGCTCATGCTTGACCGCCTTTGGTGGGTGGCAGTGATGTGTTGTTGTCTTTTGTTTCGTCGGCCTTGCCTAGACTCGTCTTGTCTCTGGTGGATGGCATGTCTATTGTTGAAACCTGATCACTCCAGGCATCGCTGAAGATGTCGGATAAATGCAACCTTGACAGCCAAGACAAGCCCTCGAGTTTGCTGGCACCGGCCGAGATGCTGCACTAGCTCAGGTGCATGGCAGCCATGAACCATGGCCAATAGTTGTTGGCTGATAGGCCCATGATGACGTTGGTTGGTTGCTTGACACGCGTTAGGCTGATTGATACGCTCCCAGAAGTCTGGGTTTCGGATGCTTATCACCAAGCGATCAATTACAGCTTCATCCAAGAGTTGGTTGACAGTCTGTGGCATGAAATATTACTGCCGTACTGCTATGAACTGACCAAGCAATGCCCAGTACGCGTCAAAGAAGATACCACTGCAACACTGACCCAGGCTATAGCCTGTACGTCACCAACCCTGTTCAGACAGCTTCATAGCTCATAGCTCGCTCCCATTGACTTGATGCAGCTCAACTGTTAGATAAGTCGCATCATTTGCCGTACCTGACGGCTACAACAGTTACCCAGTGAGGCTTTGTACTCCCGTCCACAACGCATGGTGTGACGCGTTCAGTCAACACTCTTCTTGCCAGGCACACAAATGCGATCATTAATCTTGAGAGCCTCGCAATTGAGGTCCGGATTCTTGTTCTTCAAGTCATCAACGCTCACTCCATTCTTGTTCGCAATCTCCCAGCACGTATCGCCCTTGTGAATCGCATACGCAACCGTGCCCTCCGGACAGTCCGCTATGGGAATACGCTCGTCCGACGAAGAACCCTTGTGGCCGAGGAACCAGAAGAGCAGGACGAGCGACAGGATGACGAGCATGAGAAAGTTGAGAAAAGGCTTCATCTCGGTGAACCACGTCATCTTGGGGCGTTGCTGCTGGCTTGTCATGAGGAAGGTCTCGGTCTCTTGACCTTCAGGACGAGCTTCGCCAACCTTTGTGAGCTGTCCGTACTCGTTGCCAGGCGCGCTCTCCCAGTAGCTGCCGTCAGCGTCGCGGAACGTGTAGACCTGAGTGTCAGCATCGTAGCCAACTCTCTGCATGCCCTCAGGGAGACGCTCCTCGTCGGTATCGTATCGAGAGAATCGAGACATTGTGATTGATGATTGTTGATTGGGATGGTAAATTGATGTGATTGATTAATAGAAGAAGAGGGAGAAAGATGGAAGAGCTCAGGCTGCCTCCTTTGAAACGTGGATATCACGTTTCCTCGCTTGTTCAGGGGACCGCGTCATGCCTTAGGTAAGCATCTCACAGGCATAAGCTTCGTGAAGCCACCACCACCCAAGTTACCGAAAGCGGAAACTAGACAACTACATGAATTACGACAAGTATTGGTATTGATTAAACATGATGATTGAACCCTCACATGGCTGGCTATCGTGATGTCAGTACGTGTTCACGTTAAGTCGGATGATGAGGTTCGACGCATTATGGATATGCACTGGAAGTCATGCCTTTCACAATGGATGGTATAAGATTTAAGGTATCGCGGCATAATGCCATAAGGTACTCTCGTACAGAGAGAGTACCTACCTTATTCTAGAGAGGGTCCTGTATCATAGCACTCTGGCTTACCTTACCTGGGTCTATCGCCATGTCTCCTTCCAGTAAGAACCAGCCGCCTTTCTTGCCAGCTCACATGTCTTTGCAGCACATCAAAAGCTGTATGAAACTATCCAGCTTTTCAGCCAAAAGCAAGATCTTAGGAGATTGTGAGGGCGATGAGTATTTTGCCCGTATGTGTTTATTGGTGTCCTTTACCTTTGTGGCCTGGAGGCTGAAGCCTCTTTTAAACCCCTAACCTTACCGCAGAACCTATCCAGAGGGACATACCTACCTAATATCTGAGCTTGTAGGCGTACCTTCCAGGAAAGCGACGATATCGTAGTAACTCTCTCCCGAAAGCAGTGACGGTGCCTCCTCTTCTTCCACACGCAACCCAACAGCTCATCATCAACAGCCACAACAACACATCACCCATCGCCTTGAGCTATCCCAAGTCATAAGTAACATTGCACAGCTTCTACAGACGCTACCCGATCATCAATCACATCATTCCCATCAATAACTGCCATCATGAACAATCCACCTCAAACCCACGATCTGATGATCGTTTTCGACGCCGAATCATTCGGGACCATCAAGGTCGGGGCGCTGAAAGAGGCCATTTCCGATATCATCAACTTTGTGGCTCTCGCTAACTGCTTTGAGCGTATTGGAGTCATAGCCTATCGCAATTATGCTTGTACTCCTGAGAAAGTGGTAGAGTGGTCAGGATGGTGCTATCCTTCTCGTGACCCCGGGTATCCCAGTACAGACGACATACTCAGATTCGTTAAAACATTAGAGATGCCTGCCGAGGATGCGCGCAAGTTAAATGGTGCTGCCAAAACGGCCCTTGCCAAGGCGTATCAGGAGATGAGAAATAACGGTACTATCATCCTTCTTTATGCCCTTGCTCCTCCCCTGTTCGAGCATATTCGTGGGGATCATTACGACATGGAGCAGATGAAACTCGTGGAGTATGGTGAACAAGGCCCCCGTTTCCGCAATTGGATTAAAGGTGCCAGTACTCTCGCGGGCTTGACTTCGGACAAGAAGGCTGTGGTGCTTTCTTTCAGCCTTGGATTATATGATAACCTCCATGATTGGAGCCCGTATCTCTATCTGTCCGTCGCGACAGGAGGCGAGCACTATCGTGTAGATTACAGGAGTGTCTCTCGACTCACTATATGCCTGCTCCTCACTTGGATGCAGGCTGATGGAAATATCGACATGCCAGAGGCCACCGGAACAGGCTACAAAGGTGACCCAACACGGTTCCATTGGCCTTGCGAGGCCAATTTGGAGGTGTTCTGTGGCCTAAATCGTCGAAACCTTGATGTTTTCGATACTCATACTGCATCACGCGACGACCTCCGTGTCCCATATGGCGGTGCCAGCAACAATCACCAACAACTTAACAAATTTACCAGCAGAAACTTGGCCAAGACCTACAATGACAGCAGCAAATCGTACAGGGACGTCATTACAAGACATATTAGTCGAATTATCGAGACCAACGTATCGGTCCTCGCTATTCATCCCCTATTCCAGCGACTTTGGGTCGCTGTCTGTACGGACCTAACTGTCTGTACGGACCTAACTGGTAGCGAGATAAAGAGGACCCTCAAGCAAAATTTCGAAGCTGCGGTCCTTCGGATTTCCGGTGACGAAGACAGGAGGCAAGTACAGGCTTGGTTGGACGAGGCGGATACCATCTCGCATTAGTTCGATGAGGAGACCTAAATGCCGGCGGACTTCAACCTCGGGGACAACATCCCACCCGAAGAAACCAAATGGTGTAGATATTGTTTTGACGAGAATTCGATTCTAAAATCCCTATGCAGAAATCCACGTTGCTTTATCAAGATGTGCACCAAGTGTGCCAATAATTGGGTCAGCGAGGAGATTCGCCTGTGCATTCATTGTAACAGTCCCTTGTCATATTCAGATATGCCTACCAATTGATCTGGTGTATAAGCTTTAGTAAAAAAGAGTTTACTGCCAGAGGGACAACTCTATCCCAGGTATAGATTAGAACTTCGCAAGATCGTAGTTGAAATTCGAGTAGTCACGCTATCATGTATTGAATTATGGAGATATTGAATTCAGCATTGCCCAAGGCAGCATGAGGTGAATCGAATTATACACTCAAACTTAAGTCATCTTATAGCCTACGAGCAGCCTCATACAATCGCTGCTCCTTGGCATTTTTGGTGCTATGCATATCGGTCCGGCAGTACTTGTAGTGGAGGACGTTCGAAGAGGCAGGGCATTGTCCATTCCCCATATCACACTCTACCAAGAAGGTATCCAAGAAGGTATCTTATCTGACAGCCCTTGGATCTCTGATAAGTCTAAAAAGAAGGTCGCCGCATATGTCACGAATACTTTGCTCAGTGGCGAGCCAGGCCTTGGTCTGCCAAGGGGGTTTGAACTCTCAGCGTCGCCTCCTCTGGTCGACTTGACCAAGCTCGCAACAAATGAAGACCCCAACTGGAAGCGTTTGCACATGGCTGCCATGGATGTAGCACCCATGATGCAACACGTCAAGTTCTACTCCCCCAAACACAAATCAACACCACCAGCAACATGGAATCTCTGGCTCCTCATGTCCAACAACGAACGCTGGACGACATGGGCACTCGCGTACATCACCGACGTCGCGCCCGCACTTATGATCGAGGGCTACTGGCTAACCGACTTGGACGCACCGGCTCCTGAAGATACGTTTGTACTTGACAAGATTTTTTGGATGCCAACGGTTTCGATGTGTTTAGATGTCAAGAAAGCCCTGCCAAAGGAGGGCGAGGAGTGGTTGAGGATATGGATCAGTGCAAAGATTGTCAAGAATGGGCGGCATGAAGCTGAAGTGATTGTGTTTAATGGGGATGGTAATGTCGTGGCGTTGGGTACTCATGTTGCGCTGGTATTGGATAGGGAGAGGAACTGGGGACGAAAGGAGAAGCTGTAGGGTGGCTCAAATTCGACGGATACATATTCATTGACGGAGGTTTTCCAGACTTACGAGACCTACCTAGGGATAGAATAAGATGTTTTTAGACAGTCAGATAAGATATTGCACGTCCGATTCTATCTCCAGCTTTATCATCGTCTCGTGGTGAGCTTTTCAATGCCTTCTTTTACTCTTGCACTTGGAAGGAGGTGTTCCAACAACCATTTGTTATTATGGAGTGTACTCAACTGTCCGAGAATCAGCGTCATCGCGGCAGGTAAGTATCTGACGGAGGTTATTTTGAGTAGTGTCCATCATCAAATGGGCATCATCAAGCGTTCAGCTTTCTACTTTCATCCAATAATCCATATGATTGAGGCTCAGGTGTTGATGCGAGCCGGGACGGGATGATTCTAGCGCCCGCTCCCCGCAATCAACCAACCATTCAGGGTGAAACCCGCTAGAGTTTAAGGCTATCAGCCGCAACGTCATGACGGGCCGCAACCTAACTCAATCTAAGACTCATGACTTGACGACGGGAGGTAAAATTCCAGTCAGAGCTTCCCTTCTCAAGGTCTCACCTTAAAACCCAAAGAAATATGCATACATTCGTGGTGAGACTCCATGTTAAACCCGTGATTTAAACCCTTTTCTTCAAAATTACTTGACCTCCTGAGATGAGGCCTGCAACGACCTTCGATGCGGCCACAGCCCCCAAGCGTTTCCACTGCATCCACTCAATAAGCACTTGACCCAATTGAACCCTGGACTCTACAGCCCTGGGTGGCATCCCCTGTCCTTGTTAAGAAAGATGCGCGACTGCGAAGTTCAAACGAGGCTCTGCGCCTGTGGGTTTGCCCAGTCTGTTCTCCTTTCAACACTTCTTCCGCCTTTTTCCACTTGTTAACGATGGCGACGCCCTGAACGACTAACTACGCTGGAATTGGTTTACGCCAGTGCGAGACGATTGCTTCATGTCGCCTTGACCTCTGTCAAACTCAGCCTCCGAGCCTACGACGAGTAGGGTCAGTGTGCCCATAATTGATTGCTGGACTGTCCGGCACTCAACGACTCCGCACTGCCGTTCTCCTACGTGGTACCAATCATCCTAAACCGAGACGAACGAACCGGTCGAGAGAATATTGCAACCTCAACACCATGGCTGAAGCGGACCCCGAAGTCGTGGTGGCCATCGTGGCTCTCCTCGTGTCTTTGGTTGCTCTGGCAGCTACCTTCATGCAGGTCATGCAACAATACTACGCCTCTGCAGCAGGATATGCTCAATGCAATGAGAAAGTCATGGGAAAATGGGCCCTCACAAAAACTCGTCGCTTCTCCTGGGACGAGCTTCGTTTCGAGGTCGAGTTCGAGGCCCCTGTGATTTTCGTCTCGCCCCCAGACAACCAGCATGGTCCAATTCGTGGAGCAGAGATATACTTTCTAGATGGAAGTCCTGAGAGTCTCGAAAATACGTGGTCTGAGCTGGACATCAATCCCAGAGAGGAATATGCCAACAAAACGAAACGAGAGCGTATCCATACTGCTGATAATGAGCGAGCTTCGTGGACATTGCTTCTCAGCGCCGTACAGCGTATGGAGCACGAGTCGGAGAAGTGGCAGAAGAGTCAATACGAGGGCATGCACAAACAAGTTGGGCCTCCCAATGCTCAGTCACAGAATCACGATCTTCCTACCAACCCTCCCAGTCTATACGATGCACATACTATGACAGTAGCTCTTCAACGGAAACGTAAGAGCTGGGATACAATGCCTGCGACTGTTCTACGCCCCTACGCAACGACCACGATGTGCCATCTTATCGAGATGTTGGCTGCCCTCGGTATCTACTGGAAAGAATTCGACCGAAAGCGTGAACGTTACCGTGCCGAAGGCAATGGTTTTATGGTTATTGGCGAAAAGGTCACTGATCTCGGTTTAATGTTTACGTTCAGTATTTATGGGAGGAGTCGCTTCGAAGCAAATCGAGTGATTCCTGTTGACCAGGTGAAGGAGCTTTGTTTTGGCTATGTGTCGACGATTTACAGCGTGTTGCTGGACCAGCGTCGACTTCGATTTCCTGAAGATGATCCAGAGAACTTGGCTTTCCTTCAGCTAGCGACTCGTGAGGAGATTTCTCAGACCCTCATCCGAATTGGATGTAACAACAATGCTGTCCGTGCTTTCCAAGATGCTGGGAAGCATACATCACATCTATTTCCTGGTGAGTTTCTTTGCCTTGATAGAAACATATATACTAATGGGTTTAGTCTCCTTCGAAATCCTTGGTATGCTGAGTCGTACTTTTCACATTAAGAACAGCATGTTCACCCATATTCCCAACCCGACATCAGATCGCTGGGATAAGCAATCGGTGTCATTAGTCAAAGTGATGGAAGCTTATGAGGACCTCGTTCCGACTTCACTGCCCGGAGCTCGTCGAAACCCAGTCATTATCGACAAGATTAAGAAGCACGTCGACCAAATTCTAGCTTTCAACAAGGACGAAAGCGTAACCGAGAAGATGTGTACTCTCAAGGCACTCCACGAAGCCATCGACGATTGCGATCAGATCTTGACAGCCAAGGAACCTAGCGGCACTGTTACCCCTTTTGCAGAGCAGTTGGGCATCAAGGTTCACGAGTCCGAGGTACAGAAGAAACGACGAGAAATGGTCCAAGATGTTTTGCGATCGCACATCCAAGAAGTTCTACGTCTACTCAATGACGGAGAAGACCGTTCATCCGACACGCAATCTCTACACGCTGAATGGAGCCCAGCTACACCGCATACGCGGCAGGATGGACAGCCTAGAGTTGCGCCTATCGGATTCGAGGACATGCATGAAGCCAGTCCTGATGAGCGGCAACACAAGTTTCTGGAAGTCTACTTTCACGTTATTCGTGAAAAGGTTATCCCGCGTGCTGCCCGCTCAACAGACCGCAGAACGAGCCTCGTTGGAGCTCCTGTAGGGTATGGTTTCCGTCGCGCAGGCACAGGTCGCACACAAGCATCCAGCATGCGTGGCATTGAACGAGCGTCCTCGCCGCCTCCCCCCATGCCAGCCCCCCGTCTGCAAACCAGCGTGGAGAACATTCCTCTTGGTCCCATGGCCAACGGCCGTCCCTCCATGTCTAGCAGGCCTGGCAGTGCTGTGAGTGAAGCGTATTCGTTAGCAAGCGAGCAACCCAGACCCAGACTAGAGGCTGCATTGTATGAACAGGAGGTCTCGCATGATGATGTTTGGTGTACGCTGATTTTCCGCATGATATGCTGGTTAATGTTACACGACTTTAACAAGTTGGATGTACAGTTGAGTAAAAGTGAGCTATTGGGAAGCCGTATGCCAGTTTACATATCATGATACATTGAATGAGAGTCGATATTTGGAAATGATTGGATGTTAGCGAGGGGTTTGGATTGATATCATGATAACGGCGTGTCGCGATATTGGGGATCTCACAAAAAGCGAATGTCAGCGATATCTGGTTAGCATGTTAATTTACGATGGATCACAATACACTCATCACAGAACGAATGCCCCCTGTGTCAATTAAAAACTCACCGTCTGTTTCAATACATAATCCAACATTCCTCAACGGCATCATGAGGACCCAGCTCTAGAATCGGCGAAACGCCCAACAATGCCCCGATCGGACCACCCCCGCATCCAGTGTCAGTACCCGTCCGGTACAGGAAATCCGGATAAGCCGAGCGGATGCCTTGATTGGCAGCCTGACTAAGTCGGAATCGGAGTGCACGTGAGGTTGGATCGGAGGTGAGATTTTTTTTACAGTAAGCCGTGTGGCGAGGAACTCGGCGGTGACCGTGGATAAGGATTGGATGCCCGGGAATGCAGTCGGCGAATGGTGGTGGATTATGATTTATCATGGAAACAGAGTTGGGAAAAGGTTTGTTGTGAATAGATTCAAGAAGGGATGGGATATAAACAAGGGGCGTCAGGTAATAAGTTACAGAACCTCGGTCAGCTGAAAACTATGATCGAGTATCCAGAGTCGAGAAAAGGAGTCGCTACTACTGCACAATATTATCTCCTATTTTATTGGACTGCTCCCTTGGATCCATCTTGATCCCATTCGGGATATCCCTTCCCTTGACGGAGATAAGCATAACAATAGAAGCTGGAGTAGAACCCAATACAAGCCCAATTCATTGTTTCGTGTAATCGCTCAATGTTCCAGTCTCATTGTCAAACCCTCCGGGTTCCAACACAGACGTGGAGATATCACGTGAGGTTGCCTGTTGCAACCTGGGCTGAATACCATCACGGGCCTTGATTTCCAGCACGGAGGATTCAGTGGAACTTGCTACTAGTTAGTCTAGAGCTCGATTTGGACCGTCGTAAGCCTGTTGGCAATCGACTAAGGCCGTCAAATTAAATTTCAGGGCTGACTAACTCTCGAAACCTGTCTCTGTCTTGAATTCATTCCAGCATCCGTCGCGTCGCCGGAGCCGTGGTTCGGCCGTAACCGTACTTGTCGTAGAGCCAGGTTCGTTCCGTTTGTTTGACCAAGGCAACGCACGCTCCGAATAGCGTCTCGCTAGACCGGGCATGGATGCTGTCACCAACAGACGGTCCTTTCCTAATTCCCTATCCTATCCTACCTCTTTCGAACTCCGTCTGCTGCTGTGATGAGGTTGCAACGACGTGCATAAAAGTACCCTTTCTCACGATCACCTCCAAAGTCGTGTTGGACTCGTGCGGAGAGGTACTTTAACTCGTCCAGTGTCAGTTCCCCTTCCCCAAGCACGACCACATTTTCACCCAATCACGGCCGCTGTGACACTGGCTAGACCCTGTCCAAGTCTGAGGAAAGCACGCAGGGCCAACCAGTCTACAGCTGCACTATTCCCCAATGGGACTAGCTGTGAAAATGGAGAGTCCACATCCACCTTGGCCCGAGAACCAGCCAGAGACCAACAACTCCTCCGTCACATCAGCCTGCACCACATCTTCTCTCTCACCAAAGCCTCGTCAGCAAAACGAAGCCCTTCCCCCCAAGACAGAAAAGGGCCAGAGACACTGAATTATACGGGCGACGGTTTCTTTTTTGTTTCCTTTTGCCCCTTGTTCCTTCGTGTCTCGTTTTTGCTTCTTAATTATCCTCATTTTCTCTTCACCCTCCTCGCCACACTCCCTTGTACACTCCCCTTGCCTTGCCTCCCCAGCCTCAAGTGCACGCGTGCTCGCTCAGTCAGATAGCCTTACGACCCTTCGTTCCGCCGCCCTGGCTTCCGCGTCTCCATCACCTTCGATCTACTGTGTTTCGACCGTGTCGTCTCCTTTCCGGTCTCGGGCCTGAGGTTTAGCCTCATATCGAAAGCCCTTCGCGTCCGTTGTCGATATCCGTCCCCCTTGTCGACATATCTCAGTAACAACCATATTGTCGCAGAAGTTGCCAGCAACAACGGTCTTCCCACTTGATCGAGGTTAGAGAGTTTGATGATATTGGAGTAATAGCTCGAAAAGACCGAACCCAGCAAATCTGACCGTCAGACAGCCAACCTTAAAGTTCGGGTTCACGTGGATGTTCGGCACAAACACATCTCCTCTTCCGCGTTTCTTGCTCCCCGCGCGGCTTAGCTGTTACAACAGCACCTCTCTGATACTACGACCCTTGGAGCTCCGCAGTCAGTCTTGATACTAATGCCATCAAGACTGCTATATCGGAACTCGTTTTTAGCCTTGTGCATTTGACGGATGAACACAAACACACACAAACACCAACCGCATCATGACACCATCCCCCGCAACTAGCCAGGCTCTTGAGCCTCGTCACCCCAAACCTTCCCAAACAGTATCCGTCAACATCTTCGAGGGGACCCAGAACCGCTCCCGCCGCTTCCAGCTCGAGGTGAGCGAGTGTGTCGAGACTAAGACTGTTACGACCACTACTCGTCTCACGCGAAAGTTCCCTCAGGTCTTCGTTCGTGACCCTGTACCTCTGGAGAATCTAGACACAAAAGAGTATCCTCTCGCCATGAAGCCTACTCCCCCGGAACTGATTAGGTTCTCGTATGTTATGCCAGGTGCTATTGAGACTGACGACGAAGTTGAAGATGAACCCATAGATAACCAGGTTAGTTTTCACGCTGTGCTTACTTGCTGTTTGCAACTACTCTGAAGAACAGACCATGCTAACATCTACACAGTTATCCTGCAATGCTCGTTCTACCCCCACTCAGCTTAAATCCGAGTCCCCTCAAGAATCCAACCTTGTCCGGATGCCCAAGCATCGATCTCAATCCCCTTCAGAAGGATATCCTCGCCGTTCCCGCGCTTCTAGAGCTACCACTATAGATTCCCCCGAATCTTCAGCACCAACTTCGAATCCTCGGCGACCTGGCCGTTCTATTCCCCTGAACGCCGTATCGGATAAACTTCGTCGCTCCATTGCCCATAATTCGAATCGACAAGGAGAGAGGTCATCCAGGCCTTCTGGGGGCTTCCTTGCTACTCCTGATACTTCGGAGGCCGTTGGTGCGGCTGAGAGATCAGCTCGTCGACGCTCGTCACACCATGAACGAAATCAATCACCCGAAGCATCTTCCTCGGCTGTCAGCCCTCAATACGAAGCCACCAGCCCTGTAGAGAGTGATTCACATACTGTCTTTAGCAGCAATGTCGCTACTCCACCAATTACTGATGCTGACGCAGAACCATTCGCTGATGCTGATGGATCTTTACAACAACCCATCCGTCCCTTTAATCCCCGTCCCAGTATCGATGTCGTTGCCGCACAAGATGCTAGTCTTCCTAGTCCCAGACTGTCGCCTACCTTGGCAGCCGCTCAGCTACATACTGCCGATGACGAAGATGAGACACAGCCTAGCTTCCAAAGCTCGAACCTTGAGCCCTCAAGATGGCTTGATGAATCACAGCCAATGGAAGATGATTCCATGACTGCTCTCGTTCGTTCTGGCCATCCCCAAGATGATTACGCCCTTGCTCGCAGCGATGGTGCTTCTCAAGGTGTGGATTCACTACAAGTCGTCGACACACAAACACTCCTCGAGGCATTCGACTCCATGAAAACTGAAATGAAGACATTCATGATGTACCAGTTCCTTCGCCGGTGTCCTCGTCCTACCCTCCGCGTTGTGGCCAACGCTGTGAACCCAGCTCTCAAATGTGATTTTCTCCGACAGTTACCCCTGGAACTTGGATATTCTGTTTTGTCTCATCTCGATCACCGAGATCTTTGTCGAGCTGCACAAGTCTCAAAGCACTGGCGGAACATTGTTGATCGTAATGAAACAGGGTGGAAAGAACTGTTTGACCGAGATGGCTACACCCTCCCACCTGGTGAACTCCAGAAGGCTATCATTCAAGGTTGGGGTTGGCAAGATCCTGTTGGTGCAAGTGGATACGAAAAGGATTTGAGCATGCGAACCCGGTTGACTTCAACTGAGCATGAGCTTACCCGGACTCTTCGACAAGAGACAGCCTCCAAGTCTCGGGCTTCCAAGCGCAAGCGAGCGATCAACACTTATTCGGCCGAGCGATCTAAGCGGCGTGCCAGTGCACAGGAAGCCGTGGCTCGTGAAGAGAACAAGTCGCAGCCCGAGGCTCGTCAACACAAGTCGGAAGGACCACTGTCTGCCGCAAATGCTGCTGCTACAGCTGTCCCTGATCCTCAGCTTGGACTACCTAGCCTTCGCGAGCTACATCTATACAAGTCGCTTTACCGCCGTCACCATATGATCCGTAAGAGTTGGACCAGCGGCGAGGTCAAGCCTGGCCACGTCGCGTTTGCAGCTCATCCTCGTCACGTTATTACGTGTCTCCAGTTTGACGAAGACAAGATCATTACAGGTAGCGACGATACGCTCATCCACATCTACGATACCAAGACGGGCAAGCTCCGCAAGAAGCTTGAAGGTCATGAAGGTGGTGTCTGGGCACTACAGTATGAAGGCAACATGCTGGTGTCTGGCTCTACTGACAGGTCTGTTCGCGTCTGGGATATCGAACGTGGTCTTTGCCAGCAGGTATTCTACGGACACACTAGTACTGTCCGTTGCCTGCAAATCCTGATGCCCACCGAGACTGGGAGAGATTCCAGTGGACAGGCCATCATGCAGCCCGAGAAGCCTCTCATCATCACCGGCTCCAGGGACAGTCAGCTCAGGGTCTGGCGACTTCCCGAGGTTGGGTCCCGCCGATATATCCAGACCGGCCCCCCAGCTCATGAATCCGACTGCCCTTACTTCATTCGAGTGTTGGCCGGACACACGCATTCTGTTCGCGCCATTTCCGCTCATGGTGACACCCTCGTCAGTGGATCCTATGACAGCACTGTACGAGTTTGGCGTATCAGCACCGGTGAGGCTCTCCATGTCCTCCACGGCCACTCTCAAAAGGTTTACTCTGTCGTCCTCGACCACGAACGCAATCGTTGTATCTCAGGCTCGATGGATTCGCTGGTCAAGATCTGGGATCTTGCCACTGGCGCATGTCTGTACACTCTGGAGGGACACAGTTTGCTCGTCGGTTTGTTGGACCTCCGCGATGAGCGACTGGTGTCGGCGGCGGCCGACTCGACTCTTCGTATCTGGGATCCGGAAAATGGCAAATGCCGCAATACTCTCATGGCGCATACTGGGGCTATTACCTGTTTCCAGCACGATGGCCGGAAAGTTATTAGTGGCAGTGAGAAGACGGTCAAGATGTGGGATGTCCGAACTGGTGAATGCGTTCAGGACTTGTTGAGCGATCTCAGTGGTGTTTGGCAAGTCAAATTTGACGAACGACGATGCGTGGCTGCTGTCCAGCGTGACTCACTCACCTACGTCGAGGTATGTTACAACGCAGATAACCTGGGACCAACAAGTACTAACATGATGCAGATTCTTGACTTTGGAGCTGTCCGAGACGGCAAGCCACCAGAGGAACTGGGCAAGCGTATCCTTCTCAACGAGCCCGAGGTTCGAGCAATGATTGAGGAAGAAGCTTAATACATCACATTACGGATGAATGGATGACGGACCACGCATATAGGCAATATGCTTTTTTATTCGCAACGGGTTGTTCTACACGGGCAATCGATGAGACAAAGGCGTTGAGGTATCGTACATTTACGCATAAACAACACACATAGTTACGAAGTATCAGCATGAAACGGGCGGGCGGGCGTTTGTTGCTATTGGGATGGATGCATGCATATACCTATTGTTTTTTATTCAGAAGTTCGATACATGTCATGGAGGCTCAGGGCAGACAGAGGTTCAGTTCAACCTTTTGTCTCGCGATGAGCTGAATGATATATGAACAAAAGCCATGCTTAGGGAGTCAGCATGCGGTTATAGGAGTCAATGAATTTGGTACACTTTATCGAGGCTCAATCCGTGATGTCTGTGAAAGTTTGTCCGAAGATTCCGTGGTGCGGTCGTGTTCCGCTGATGGTGATACAGGCTACAAAGGATCCTGACCATGTAAGGTCAAGGAATGAAGATCGAAGGATTTCTGGGTCGAGTGGTGGAGATGGACTAATCGTAAATGTACGCGGACAATTGCACATTTACATTTTCTTGAAGAGCCAAGTAGTAGAAAACAGCAAGTATTGGCTCAACCATTGGCTTCGTGAAGCTCGGAATTAAGCTTGTTCGCTGAACCGTTGATAACTTAACTTTAAAGCCCAGTCCCGATCCCGATGATACCGAGCTGAAAGCAAGGGTCCAGTTCGTCCAAATTGACTTGCTTAACATCCTTGTTTGTGGGTTACAATAAAAAGCGCGCATCTGATATGATCAGATCTGGAGACAATGCTCCGCGAAGTAAGAGGCCTTAGGAGGCATCGTAAGGAATGCAAAAGACTAAAACATGTAAATCGAAGGTTGCCTAAGCCTATACCACCTTGTTTCTCTAAGTCTTTGGCCTCTTGCGATAAAGGTCCTAAGTTTCCTTTCCTCCCGAGCCTAGAGGAGGTATCATATTGCCTCATCTGGTCAGATCAGCGCAGGGCGTGATTGGGTTTTATTGTGACCCATCTACATCTGACGTGGGGAGAGTATTTAGGCAGTCAGGTCCCCTCATTCCTTGCACATTGTGTTATTCGAAGTGAAAAACGTGATACAATGGCTTGGTTAAAGGATTTTGTTGGTAAAGTGGGAGAGGAGTATAAGAAACAGGTTCAGTCACAGCAGCAGCAACAGCAAAGGCAGAGAGAGTCAGGGTATTATGGACAAGGAACGAACCAAGAATACCAGCATGGCGACTATCAAAAAGGTTCGCCTTCGGGATGGCAACAGCAGTATCAGACTGGGCAGTCCCAGTATCAACAACCTCAGACTCAGTACCAGCCTCAATCACCACAATATGGACAACCTCAGACACCACAGTACCAACCTCAGCAGCAACAATATCCCCCTCCACCATCACCATACCGTCCACCAAGCGCTCAACCTTCTCAGGTACCTTCACAACCTTATACCACACCACCAACAACAACACAGCCAGCGTCACAAGCTTACCCTCAGAGTCCATATCCCCCTCAAGCACATACCCAACAGCTCGAAACCCAATGGCGCGAAGCAGAACGTCTTGCAGCGCACTACAAAGCAGAGTATGAAGCTCAAATGAAGAAAGCTACAGAAGATCTCTCCAACATGCGAATTGAGCAGGAGAAGCAGGCCCAGGAGCTAGAGAAGTTGAGAGCTGAGGAGGCGAGGAACTATCAACTTGCGGAGGAGGAGCTGTTGAAAGAACAGCAGAGGCTGTATGATGAGATACAGAAACAGAGACAAGAGATGGAGAGACCACCGTTGCCGCCGAGGATTAATACGGACGTGGAGGGTGCTGCACCACCGTTACCGAGAAGACCTGTTTCTACTGCTGGGAGTGTGAGTCCTGCACAAAGACCGGTGTCGTATACCGCTCCGCCGGCTCCGAACTTGTTTCTTTCGCCAGAGAGTCAGACACAGGTGCCTGCTAGTCCTTCGCAGGGCTATATACCACCTCCTCCACCCGGGCCTCCTCCTGCTCAGGCTACAACACCAAACCAACCACAGACTAGTGGTTATTTGTCCCCTACTTCCGTGCCTCCTGGGCAGGCTTCGCAGCAGACACCATACTATCCTCCACCACCACCGAGCCCTCAAGCACAACCTTCTCCTGGTGTTCAGGAGCAGGTAAATCAACGGAACTCGTATCACGCACCAGCTCCAGCAATTCCCCAGCCGCAACAGGCAAACACTCCATCATATCCACCACCACCACCTGTTCAAATCCCACCTCAACAACAACCCATCGCTCAACCCAAACCTGTCTCTGCACCGAAGCCTCCTCGCGTCAGAACCCCTGAGCCAGCACAGCTGCATGCCTGCGGTGCAAAAGCAGGCCTCGAATGCTCGGGCTCACTAACATCCTTCCCCCAACACTGGTTCTACCATGCTGCTGTGCCAGAGTTCGTCATCTGTGCTCGCTGCTATGTAGATCTTATCTACGACACCAAATTCAGGGACTCATTCCGAAGGGTCTTCTACGACGATGGACATAAGCGCAGATGTCGATTCAACACCAGGCGGATCAAAGATCAATTACTCCCCGAAGCCGTTGAGTCTGGTAGTCTTGATAAGCTTGTCGAGTTTATGGGGAGGAGAATTGGCATCAAAGACTGCAGAGAACAGAACATCACCGAGGGAGAGTCGTGGTACAAAGCAGCTGGCATTCCAAACGGGACAATCTGCGAAGCTTGCTTCGAGGATGGTCTCATCACTTCGTCGTTTGCCAAGTATTATCAGCTCTTACCCAACGAAGGCGGTGCCTATTGCGATCTTAGCGTATGGTTCCTCAAACGCAAGTTCATGGACTACGCGAAAGAGAACAAATGGGCCCAATTCTGTCAAGAGTTCAACCAGCGGGCACAAATACCGGACTGTCCCAAGATCAACACTATCAACGCCGATGAACGTGTATGGTACAAGCCTATAAATGGACCGAGGAACCTACAAGCTTGTGCAGCATGTTATCACGACTACTTCTATGCTTCTGAAGATCAGGATAAATGGCAGCAGGTTACTGGAGGAAACTTCGAGACCAGGTGTATTCTTGGGCAGTTGAACCACATCATTCCAATGCATCAGGCACTGGATGATGAGGATAGAAGCCTCTTTTGGAATGCAGCGTGGGAGATGGACAAGTATCCTGTTTGCAACAGGGAGGGAACGAAGGGAAGTTCGTGGTACACGCCGATCAACGATCCTCCCGGCTGGGGAATATGCGCGGCGTGTTATGAAGGCATCATCAAACCAATTGGAGGCGCGCGATGGTTCATGAAGGACAACACCACCAAGCCAGACGAATTGTATCTATGCGGCTTCAGCTTGGGCCATCCACGAGTGATTCAGGCCCTCGAAGCATATGTCAGCGCACGAAGTTGGGGAGACAGCAGGTTGTTTCTTGACTGGACTGCGCAATGGGGTAACGTTCAACAATGCCCAAGGAAGAACTTTAGCAAGAATAGACGATGGTGGGGATGGGGAGTCTTGGAGATCTGTGAAGATTGCTATGCTTCCTTTGCGAAGGGCACGGCGCTTGAGCCTCGCTTTGCACTCACTGGAGTGAGAGAGCCAGAAAAAGAGCGCATGTGCGATATCTACTCGCCACGTATGAGAGGTCTATACACCGAAGCCTGCAGAACTGGTGATCTGGAAGGCCTCTTGGCCATCGCAGAGCAGAGACATATTGTTTATACGCAGACAATCATGCAATGCGAGCAGATCCTCAATCAGCAAAAGATAGCAGCCATGCAGGCGCAGACGTTGGGCATACAGGGGACGTTTTATAAGAGCATGGGATGGGCTCAAGATGCTACTATGTGGCATAGCTACACTGTTGGAAACTCGTACGCTGGGTATGGTCATGCAAATGAATGGGTTATGCAGGGGTATTCGTACGATAGACAGTCGAGAGAGGCTGCGGCGGAGGTCATGAGCGGAGGGCCTCTTATGAGGGTACAGATGCTTGAGGCGAGATGGAGGGAGGTTGAGTAAACAGCATACGTATGGCAATTCTCTCGATAGAACTTACACACATGTCAAGGTCAAATTCTGGTTCATAACTTTTCTGCGTAGCGTACATATATCCAACTTACAGCCCATTTTAAACGCCTAGAATACCAATTCCCAAACATCCAAAGTCGAAGTTCCCATCTTGAGTCCCATCCCCGACGCCGCCTTTCCAAGAATCAAGTATTTCCCATCCCAACTAAACGACGCCGCCGTGACAAACCCGCTCTGAAACTTGATCGTATACAGCACTCTCCCCGAGTACATATCACTTACATCAACACCGTCATCTGTTCTACAGCACAGGAAGCGACAGTCCGCCGATACAGCGATGGGCCAGCCCTCGCGTGTTCTTCGCCCGCTGAGGTTGTACGACTCGAGGGCTGCGGTGCCGTGATTCCAGTGGAACACCGTGTCGCCCCATAACGAAACGATGACTTCTCCGTCAGGCGAGGTCCCGAGGAATATGGGCTTCTTCCATGTATCCGTCTCGAGCTTGGCGATCGATGCGCGGGTTTCTACGTTCGTTATGCGAATCGTGCCGTCGCGAGATTGTGTGATGAGAAGCTTGCTGTCCGGTGTGAAAACAGCGTGTGTAACCTCATCCATATGACATGGAATCACAACGCTAGACTTGTTGACATTCGCACTGCAGTCCATGAGCCCGACCCGCCCTCTCGTGCTCCCCACCGCAAGCCAATTCCCGTCTTGCGAGAACGCAAGTGGCTTTCCACCAGGCCATTTACAAACCGCGATCTTCCGTCCATTGATGTAGTCGCCAAGGTACACAACCGGTTTCTTGAAGTTAATGCCATCATGGCTCGCTGCATTGAGACCCTTGCCGTCTTCCTCGCTAAGATATGCCCACTGACGACCATTGCGCGAGAAGATCATGTTGACGCCGTGCTGGTTCTGCAAGCAGGAAACTTGATTGGCGCTTATGTCGTAGAAGCGCGTGGGAGACTCGAGGGTTGAGATAGCGATAGTGGGGGCGTTGTGGCGAGATACGTAGGCGGTTTCGACGACTTCATGGTTGGAGAGTTCTTTCTTGGCGAGGTGGCGGAGTGAGATGCGGAGGGGCGCTGTAGAGGTTATACCGATGGCATTGTAATCCGGAATAGGCGGCTCATTCGTCTCTGAGTGGGGAGACGACGCAATTGTTCTGAAAGGTTAGTATATTGAGAGGTCTTTGTGAGAGGGGACGTACTCTGGATGGGCGATGCTGCTGTTGCTGTGATCTCGACTCTCGGCGTCATCAATTGGTGGTGGAGCAGCAGATGAGCTTTCTGAGATAAAGTCTTGAGTAGCCTCGATGAATTCTGTGATGATTGATCGTTGGCTCTCAACGCGAGGGTCTTCGCTGTCTGATTCTTGGAGGAATCGTGAGCGGATAGTTGATGCCTCTTGAAGAATCTGAGAGCTGCTGTAGCCTGGAAGTTCTCTCTCACCGTCATGAGGCTGAGAGTTGATGGCTCTATGAGAATGTTAGTGAACATGTTATAAAACGAAATGAGGGGAACTTGCAGTAACACACAGTCAAGCCCTAGACTCATGGCACTTCTCAAGCCCTCAAGCAACTTTGCAAAGGGCGACAACCTCTCGGCAGTATGTTCCAACCACGAGGGCGTCCTCTCCTCTGCCGTCCTTCCCGTATCCAACGCGTCATCCGCCTCCTCCAACAACTCCCCAGCCTCACTAACGACCCCCTTGATCGCCTCATCCAGCCGTCCCGGCAGCGGCGCGCTTCCGGACTCCAGGGCCTGGGCGTTGTGATGCAGCAGCCTCGCTACCATCTGCAGCTCCGCGAGCTCCCGGGACAAGCTAGCGAGGTCCAGCCTCGCCTGCGGATAATACGTGACGAAGTTGCGCAGACCGTCTACGACGTGCCCCGTGGAGGTCTGCAGTGCGGCGCAGAGGGAGGATATTGAGGACATGGTTTGTTCTACTGATGTGATTGATGATGTGAGGTTGCGTTACGAATGCCGATGCCGACGGTGCGGGATAATTTGGTGGAGACACTACGGATATCCGGAATCGACGCGGGGAATTGAATTATTACTTGCTTTTTCTCAATGGTTGATGATTAAGATATTAGATGTCATGTCTATTGTTGACATGAAGGAATTGAATCGAATTGGGGGCTTTAGAGACTGGATAGAGATGACATGATTGTATATGATGTATCTAGGCTAAGAAAGATCCGGGGCTCGATTAACTAGTTCTATGGGGTGATTGAGTCGACGAGGCAGGGATTGCGCAACTTTAACAGTATCAAGTTATAGGGTATATACTCGCTGCCGTGTTCAACGTTGAACACAGCATCGCTGGCTGTTGCACATAACCCTCTGAGAACTGTAGCCCTCAAGTTGCACTCAAATTCTCAGACTCGGTTCATATCGGAGTCTTCATGACCGTTTGAGTGTTACCTACGTATTTGCCAAGACAAGGTCAAGTTGCGGGGTGAAATCTTGGGGACCCCGACAATCGGA
Organism: Fusarium pseudonygamai; assembly: GCA_013186785.1. NCBI lineage: Eukaryota > Fungi > Ascomycota > Sordariomycetes > Hypocreales > Nectriaceae > Fusarium > Fusarium pseudonygamai. The sequence goes on from JAAQRH010000296.1 coordinate 99,034, forward strand.
CCAGACAGAGCCTGACGTTGACTGACTGACAGCTCAAGAAACATTAGTTAAGACAAAGCCACCATAAACAGGATGAGCTATTGAAATAAGACAGAGTCGTAGTGAACCACGACACGAGACATCAAGTGGAGCAAAGGTCAGCAATTAAGTACAACCAACATATCCCGTCTTGAGGCCTTCAACGCAGCTTTTCCTGTTTATTTCACGCAGGACAGGTCTAGGGTGAGCCAAGCCCGCCGATCAGTCCCATACAGCCTAGACAGCCCATACCATTCGGAGGAGCAGGATCTGCCACGGGAAGGGCTAGACTAATGATTGTTTTCCCTTTTTCTCCGTAGGGGACTAGCCTGGGGAGACTGCCACATGGCATCGTCTGCTTCAATCCGAGCAACTGTCTCGTCTTGGGTTGGTTTGTTGTTATCGACCCATGCGTTTCTTTGGGCAGAGACGAGGTATTATTATTTTAGATTGTGGCAGTGAGTGATTATTCAAAGCTGAGTATGATGGATGAGGGTTTGCTTTGCCACAGGCTTATGTGGCCTTGACAAAAAAGATATCTGATGATGGTACTCATCTGTAAGCATCTGACTTACGGGTCGAGACCATCCGCCGTGGGGGAAGAAGTGTGACAAGGCCAGCTGAAAGACAACAATAAGGAGAGGAGAAGAGACTAACATCAGCCACAGAAGTCGTTGGCCAAGTGTGGCTCAGCCATTGATTGGGCTTGACCTCAACTTCATGCTCTCTTTCATCCCCGTGACCAACACAAAGAGGGAACATCCTGGCAGGCCGGCAACACAAGATCGACGGCCCAGCATAACCCTTCACATCTCGCCTCGTACGGAAACACATCCCCGCATGGCCGGACCAGCCATCTTCTTTTCTTCCTTCCTTCTCCCAGGTTCTCCTGCTTCTAGTTCCTCCCTAATTGTCGGTATCGAGTCTCTCGATACCACCTACGTAGTGTGCAGGCGGGCACACGCCCTGTCGATATTTGATAGGGTGCCAGACAAACCACATGTGTGATGCGAATTGGCGCGCGCTGAGAGCCTTAGCGGGCCTCGAGAGAGAGGGAACGAAAAAAACAGGGATGGGCCCTGTTGGGCATGCCATGCACAGGCGCCTGACGAAGGAGGTGGGCTCTTTGGCCAATCGGCAGAGACTCCAGGTGATGGAGGTGAGACGATATGGGCGTCAACTTGCGAGAGAACTGTGATTTCGGTATCGTGTTGGAGATTCAGGTTGTTCTACAGACAGTAGAGTCTCATGAGTGACACGATATGTACCGAGGGAGAGACTCTGGGAGAGATACAACGCTCGTCATACCGTAGTGTTCAAAGATGGACGGGCAGGACAGTTGAGTCAATATCTTGTTGATCACATCTTCCCAAATCTCCATCTGCAATGCGATGCGGGATCCAACTGTAACACGACCTCATCATCGTGCAGCTTGTCACACTCTGGGCCTATTCGCTTACAGCTACTGTGCCTGAGAATCACTATCAGCCAGTCGCTCTCGATAGTTAACCAATCCGTCATTTAACAGCCCAACCCATCCATCCATCCATCCATCCCTTCCAATCCATGCCATGGTCTCTTCTGCCGCCTTGGGACATACCAAACTCAAACCGATGTACCGTACATGTATGTTGATGTGAATGCACCTTCTGCATGCCCATGTGCCCACGGGGGATTTATTTGATTTGATACCTCCTGTATAACCACTTATCAACCCCTTTTTCCCCATCCTCTTCCTCTTTTTTTCTTTTATCCTCTCTACCTCACCTTACTCTTGTCCTACTCTTCAAATCTGGGATTACCCTGTCCCTCTTACTCCCGGGTTTTCCTCACCGACAAATCCACCGCCTCCAACAAGCTTAGCTTTTCCACTTTCACCTGTTTTCCCCTCCAGCTCCAGCTGCCTCCCAGACAAAGACCCTTTTTTTTCTTTGTCCATTTCCATCAAGTGGACCGAACTCTCTGTTCCCCGGCGCCACCGCCTAGAAAAACTAACTTACATGCTCCGTCTCTTGAGCCACAGCGAGCTAGTCCCCTGCAATTGAACCCCCGGAGGCCGCTGTACCGCAACGCTCTGGGCTACCTCTTTCAGTGGGTTATACCGGGTACGGTACAAAGCAAGGAACCTGACCGACCTCATATTTTTCTCGGATTACCCATTTCTCATCTCTGTGTTCCCCCGCCCACTTTTTTGATCTCTCAAACTCACCCCCACTGCGGATCAACCTCAGCTCATCCATCCATTCCAATTCCCACCGCGGGACCGGGAAAGCGTAAATCGTTTATTCCATCGCGCTCCCTATTTCTTGTAAAGGGGATCCTAGTCCTTGATCGGATCGTATCCTTCAAGAACGGGCTGGGCATTGTCTTCGTGCTTGCCCTTGTCCTTGTATCTACCTCGTCAACTTCGTTGCGGTCTGAGTCTTGAGTCTGTCGCATTGGCAAGCATCAGCTCCTTATATTGTCCTGTCCTGTCTGTCTGTCTCATTACGACCCAGAGATAGACATTCCGACAGACAAATAGAGAGAGCTGGCCTCCTCCCTTCGACATATATCCCGCGCATCTACAGCTCTTGCTCTCACCTCGTCGCACCTTTGCGACTTAGAGCAGGACTACGAAACCTACACCGCTGCCCAACATGGCGCTCGAACAGACAATCACTATTGTTAACAACTCCGGCAAGATTATCAAGACCGTTCGTCATCCCTTTGCGCTTGCGCTTCCCAACCCTGGCTAACAAATCACAGGGCAAGCAGCTCTTTTCCATCTTCAAGGAAGCTCAAGGCAACTACAAAGACAAGAAGGCCGAGATCAAAGCCCAGCAGGGTGTCCAGCGCTCTCAATCCTTCGACGTCAATGCTCAGCCTCAAGCCTTTCCGGTAGAACACTTCCACATCGATGATGACCGCTCCCGATATTACCCTCCTCGCGCAGGTGACCAGCGCAGCGAAGCTGGCTCACAACGCAGTCGTCGATCGCGAAGCGTCCACTCGCGACACCCCCGAGAAGACTTTGCCAGTCGCCGTGCGCTGACTCTCGATAACCTCGAGAGACACACCGAAATTTCCGCTACAGCTCCCAGCAAAGCTCCCACCCGAACTGTATACAAGGAGATCCCCATGGAGCTTGCCATGCCTCAGCGCAGCATGGCTCCCTCAGCCTACGGCGCTGGCCCTATGGTCCCCCGAAATCGATCGACCGGAGAACTAGTACAGATGAGGCCGCGCAAGGAAATCGACATGGACCTTGCCTATGGAAGTGTTCCCCCCGATCTGAAGGACCGCACCGATCTGGACCCGCAGTACTATGATGAGAAGCAGGCCATGAGTCTTGTTCACCGCGTCGAGGGTCTCTTAACCGAAGCCAAATGTATCCACCATTCGGCTACAACGACAATGGCCGAGCTCCAGAAGAACCCAGACCACGCGGCGGCCGTTGCGCTCTCGCTTGCTGAGTTGTCAAAGATGGTCAAGAAGACATCGCCCGCTTTTCTGGGTCTTCTCAAGAGTGGATCGCCAGCTGTCTTTTCTCTCTTATCGTCCCCGCAATTCTTGATTGGCACGAGTATCGCTGCTGGCGTCACTGTTATCTGCTTTGGAGGGTGGAAGATCTTCCAGAGAATGAAGGAGGAGAAGGCGGCGCGGGAGGCCTTGGCGTATGAGGGTGTGCCTATGGATCGTCCTGCACCTTTGCGAACCCAGAGCGAGTATGGCGTCGAGTATGGTCCAGGTGTCGATGAGGCCCTCATTCTTGATGACGACTTAAGTTCAATTGAGACCTGGAGACGAGGCATTGTGCCATATGGAGAGGATGAGAGTGAAGTCGACATGGAGCTTATCACACCCTTGGCCGACAGGGAGACAAGAAGCCGTTATGGCGGAGATGATTTCGACACAAAGTCCCGCCGAAGCACAAGAACAAGTAAAACGCACGAGAGTTCACGAAGTCACAAGACACACCGAACAGACGACAGCCGCCGTAGCCATCGCAGCCACAGGAGTCGTCGTGATGACGACGACAGGAGTACCCGACGTGAGGATTACGCAGAGAGCATCGCCGACAGTGAGCGCAGCCATCGCTCATCAAGGAGTAAGCGCTCCGAGAGGATCGAGACGAGGTCAATCGACAGCCGAAGCAGCAGCCGACGAGACGACGAATCACAAGTCACTGTACGACCCAAGGTCAACCGCAACAACAGCAACATGCTCAAGGCCCTCTTCAAGAACAAGGAGAAGAAGGAGCGCTCACTCGTCATGGCATAACGACCTCGCGGGATTTAATACCCCCTCATATGACACACTTTTATCTTATTTTCTTTTTTGCATATTACCCTGGCGCATTTTAAAGACCGGTGGATGCCAACATCTACGGTAGACGAGACAAAGATTTACATTACATTTACGGATATTTCTTCTCCTTCAAGTACAGAAAGATCATGGATGGGCCGAGAAGAATGCCCTTCCCACCAGCGATTTATTCCCTTTCGTTTTTGTTGGTTATTTCTTTTCCTTTTATGAATACTATGAAAGATGCTCTTGCACACGCTTGAGTGGAGGTGGATTTATTGCATGACGCACGGAAGACAGATGACGGAGCTGTTTGCATTGGGTTGGGGTTTGTTTGTACTTAGGTAGTCCTGGAGGGCAATGTATACCAACCAATACATGAGAAGTTTTATGCTTCTTATTTGGATTGTTCAATTGTGTGCGCTTGTCTAAAGATTGTGACGTCTGTCGTGACATTTTTGATAATATCAGGTTTTGGTGGGGGTTTGTAAGCGAGATGGTCTGTCACCATGCAGATTGACGATGGATGCGTTGGCATGGCTAACATGCTTGCATTGCGTGACTTTTGCTTCGTCGTCATTGGTGTAGGGATTGCACATGACTGCCTGGCCTTTGCTTGGTGATATTGGCTTTGGTTTGGTTCAATTATTTTGACCAGAGTGGTGAGCAAAGAAGTCTGTTTGCCTCGATGCCATCCATTGCTTTCCGAGAAACCCTTCATAGCCGACAGTAAGTTTGGACCAAGCTAGCTTGTATAAAGTAATTGTGTTTTGGCAACTGTGAGGATTGGCGCAAAGCGTTTTGATGTTGTCATGCGGCTGCTTGTGTATGCAGTGTTGCCTCAACAATAATGCAGCTTGTTCATGCTTGCGAATCAATTGACCTGAAGGAGAAATTTGTAGGAAGAATGCCTAAGAAAACATGTAGGTTTGATAGTATAGTAGGAAAGCGGTATCTTGTACCGTTCAGTTTGTGATGATGATATGGGAGTTGTCGCTATATCTGTCTTTGCTTCGTCCAAGATGCCCAAGCGAGACATTTACTCAGCGATTGTCAGCTTGTGTATTATTTATTTGCGCAAAATAATATATACCTTTGAATAAGTGACTTGGAGATGACGCGTCGACTAAAACTTGTCATCCTGTGACTGTAGTGGGTGAGTTTGTCTGTGTCCCCGTGCAAGTATAAATACCCCCTTTCTTCCCTGGAACCCTTTCTTCTTCTTTACTTAACAACAACTTTATTATATATATTACACCATCGTTCATTGATGAAGCAACCTGAGATCGACATACAAATCCCGGAACAGTATCTTCTGGGAACCTCTCGGACAGACCATGTCGGTCTCTCAAGTCAGTGATCATCGCAATCAGCATCTATCTCTGTGGTGGCGGCAGCGTTGCTGCGAGAGATGACAGAGTCTCGCGGACCTGAGACCCCAACTATGGCAACCATGACCATATATCGAGCTATATACAAATGACCCTTTGCAACAAAGGTGTCGCTTCAGTATCAGTACGTTGTCCGATACCTTGCCTTTATGAAGACCTATACTGACATTGGAGTCTCAGTCTAGGGGTTGCCAAACCGAGAGTAACCTAGACAACAACGTGATGCCGGAGCGCCAATCATACAATATGGCTGGAATCTACTTTCGAGACTTATGCTGTATATATACATTCCACCAACTTGCCAGATGAAGCTGGAGCAACTCCAACGCGACCAAGCTGAACCTAGCATATTTTCTGTCCTTGATGCTGCTGAAAATGCCTTCTGTAAGGTAGTTCTTAACCTCACGGGTATATATCAACTGCAAAGCGATGCGGAAGAAGACCCTAGTGTTCTCCTTCGACCCGAGATGGACGTGCTGGGTTAGGCACCGGGCCTCATGTCCCGGGCAGTCAGGGACCACGCTGACACCTTATCTCTTCACTCGTTCCGCTGTCCAGCATGTTTGGAAAGATGTTCAATGCCATTCGCAACTATGTCATCGATACCAAAGATGGTATTGAGTATCAGACAAGCGACCAGGGCGACAATGACAAAGCATTGGGAGAAAAGAAAGGCTTGAAGCCCTCCAACAGATGCCAAACCCGAGCAGTCTCCGATAACATGGTCATTGAGGACTTCAATTCCCTCGCCTCTCCAAAAGTGTCATTGTCAAGCAGAAGTACCACGCTCAGCAGCAAGACATTTCTCGTTACCCTTGCCCGCTGTAGATGCATCGGCATTGTCACCGCATCTTCCACCCCTATCTATGGACATCAAGAAGTAGGAATGCGGGAAAGTACGCGGGATCTCGATACTACACACGGCCAACGGCGTCATCACTAGCAATTGCAGAACCGGCAAGACTATCATCATGCCATAGAGGTCTCTGTCAGGAGGCGCATAAAGGAGCTCGAAACCGGCGCTTTGGTCACACCCGAAGGTAAACATATATACAGCCCGACCATCTAGATGTCGGTAACTACACCATTGAAGGGTGCAAGGCTCTCTACAAGCACCCGCACGGATTGTATTTCCGGCAGCAGGTCTTTTCCATATTGCTTTTACGCAGGTGAGTGGCAACATGATCGACCTGCCAGATGACGATCCCAGCGTAGAGCGGGACATGATATACTATCTCTACAATCTCGATCTCATTGGCCACGAGTTCATCCCCGAGAATGGAACTGTCACTTATAAGTTGGGCAAAGTATCCAAAGTATTCTATCTCGACGAGTGGGATCGAGTAAGAAGAAGTCATCATCTCTGCGAGAATCCTGAAATACTTTACAGTTCCTTGCGGGAAGATTCTCTCGAGACCAGCATTGCGATGCCCTCGGTCACATTCCACCTTACTGGGAGTGCGACGCGCCGACAATTCAAGAACCATGAAGCCTTCTCTTGTGCCTATTACCCGGACAACCATCATCTACCACAACCCTTGAACGTATAAGAACATATTAAACGAACAAGTCTATTTTCATCAACTTCTTGCGCTACTACCCTCCTTGACTCGTTGAACTTGGAGTGGTCAAAGAGGGCTCGAATGCAAGAGCACGAGAAAGCAAAGCCTAAAGAGGATTTAAAAGCATAGGTCGCCAACTCGCATTCACGTCCCAATCAAGCAGGCAACCATTTCTAGGCGACTAAGGTATAGATCGAAATTCTCTTCAACATCGGAATCTCCTTCTCTATGCAACCTCCGCCCCTGTCCAATGAGATGAGAGGCTGGCGCGAGTGTTGCCACAAGAGTCTCCTATGACACCAGCCAATTGGACCTGCACCAAAGGCCAACGATCATCGGTCCGCTCGTTGCCCAGGCACAGCAGCTCCTTCTAGGTTTGACTTCTCCTTCTTCGGGATGAAGGAAGCGCCATCACATCGTCCGCCTCGTGATGTGAGAAAGGGCAAATCGAGCAGAAGAACTGGCGACAGAGAGTCCACAACAGTCACGAGAGATCAGACACATATATAACCGATATGCCATTACCTATAAAGTATCATCGAGATCACCATGCAGTACCGCCATTGAAGAGCTCGCCGGTTCTGAACTAGAGGGCATCGAACAGCTGAATGATACCACAGAGAACGAAGACTTGAGCAACTTTCATACAAGACTTCAAGGTCTCTCAACTTTCGGGAAACTGACTCTTGTCGTAGACAAGTTTGACAACGCATCAGATCCCATGCCCCAAGGGTGACTTACGCTTATATAAGATTCTATACTCTCCTATATAGCACACAAGCAACAACAATCTCATTTCTCCACCTGGAGAGAAGATTGATACACTTTGTTGGCGCCATCACGCAAGGAGGCTGAGGAATGTTCCTCGCCGACCCTCGTCTCAAGGATACTGGCTTTGTCTGAGTATATGTCCGATATCCTGGTCTTTACTAGTCTTCCGATTACGATGGGTTCTATAGTAAAGACCCTCCAAGTCCTTTTTATGTCCGCATCTAAGTTCTATTGCGCTGCTCACTATGGATATATTTACACCCGATTCGTGATGAATAAAAGCCACGGAAATAGATCGCACCTCCTCAAGTCGCTGGCGAAGTCACCCATCATGGCGGCTATTCAAGTCCGAGACCAATTCCGCCCTTACTAGCCTACACAAGGAGACACCCGTTGATGACGGTAACAAGCGCCCTTATCTCTCTCGACTTGGAAGAAAGAAAACAAGTCAAGAATCGCTGCACAAAGCCTATGGCTAAGTCTAACGCCAACCTTGAACCTCCCCTTAAAAAAGATTGGGTTGCGCAGGTGATAAATGATCCATTCATGTTGGTCTTCACTTTTCACTACCCATGGTTCGCACCTCTCAGACCGCGGTGCGAGACATTATTCATTACCTATACAACCTCGACCTCATGGGCCACGGGTTTTTCACAGAAGACGGCAACTCATCGAGGAAGAGCTATCAACAACCAAACACAATGATGCACCGAAAGAACTGCTCGAAGCTGCGGGCTACAGAGCATCCTCGAAAAGTGTACAAATAGTCTAATAGCAATAAACGCTATTATTAAGAAGCACAGTCTCACAGATTAAGGTTGGCAATCCATACTTACACGCTTTCATCAGCCAAGATGGTGGTGACCAGTCAGATGAGTAGAGAAAAGGGAGGTAGACACCAGGTTTACCTCCACTTTCCATATCCGACTATCCGGTGGGATTATCTGGCAGCGGAACTTCGTACCTCTATATATACCAGACGACAGATGAGGCCAAGTCGACATATAACTCACTTTCAAGAGACCCCGACTCAGGCCTCCTTATTTGATTCGGTAATAGAAGAGGTTCGCAGAAGGGACTTGTTCAGCGCGAAATTTGGCGTGTAAAGCAGCACCTATGTCCAAAAGGCATTGTATGGGATCCAAAGGACAACAACGATCTGTACTACTACATATCTGCCTTAGAGGACAAATGAACAACCCCATGAACTGCCATCGTGAAGTCCTGCAACATGATCGCAGAGACCGGCAATGGCAACGGCCAATGCCAAACTCACATCGAACGAACATACCAGTACGAGTTCGACCGCCATGTCCTGGCGGTCGACTGTATTGCTATGCGTGACGCTAATATACGCGCCGCGAAGTAAATTTGCTCCATTCATGACCTTCTGAAACGGACAGTCTGGTCTTTCGTTGGCCAGCCCATGCATGATCCTTAATGGCAGCGTTTGTGTATTCCTGGCAACTGGAGAGTATATATCCCACAAAGACTTTTCAATGCATTGAATGTCATTGAAGGCATCGGCATATTGCCTGCTGCTCCCTTGTCTCAACAACATACAACGACAACATCAAAAGGTTGACACCACAGCATCTTCCTCGACGGTTCCTGAGTTTACGAATTCCCTAACTATCATCTAGCTACATACAAGATAGGGATGTTCCATTGCATAGAGCCCCAAGGCTCATTGTATGCTGTTCTGGTTGCAACCCGAAGATCATCGTAGGAGAGACCCAGGTAGATAACCACCGGAGCTGCAGCAGATCTGGCCATGCAAGCCCAGCTCCGCCAGATAATAGCGGGTGGATATTATCCAGATTCACTTCGACAACGCCGGCTGGGCCGCGCGTATAAGCGGCTTTCCACTATGCCGGCCGCCTCGTTCATGTGCCAATAACCTCCTGCCCCTACAGAACGCCGACTCATACAACAAAGGAAGGCTGGTCTGGCAACTCTCCACACACATGACCATCATCGACGATATACGAAAGGCGAATCGGATCTGCACGCGAAGCAGCAATCAACAGCAGCGGTACAATGGATCTCAAAAACGGAATAGAACCCAACGACCCCAAAAGGTGAGGGGGTTACTGCATATATTCCACAGGGCAGAACAAACTATTACATGAAAATCTGGCCAGCTTCATAAGGTCCTTTGTCACGACGTGAATTACGCTATATCAAGAACGACTCGATAAATATGTCACATCTCGTCGTTCAAAAGTCAATGGCTGTGTTCAAGCCTTTCAATTGACGACAACAACAAGGAGCTCCTTGCCATATGTTTGCAAATGACACAGAGGAAAGCCAATTATCTCCGAGTTGAGCCGCAACATCACCATCCACGAGGTTCACCTGACACTCACATCTCCCAAGTGCAGGTTCTGTGATAGCTATGCATTTCTCACATTACTTCTGGCCAACGCTCGAAGTGATCTGGGCTGTCAGTCCTCACTTCTTGCTGGAAAGTCAATCTCTATTCCCCAGGCGTAAGCAACCCAGCTTCATTAGAGAAAACCAGGAGCTAATCAGCGATCTTCTTGGAGAAAGGTACCGTATACAACATTTTATTTTTTCGGAAGCGCTCAGGCGAAGAAGAGAAGACTGGAACCAGTCGCATAAAAGCTTCTGACGATCAATATAAGTCGCTAAATTAGACCTGCTATCATCCTATGCCCCAAGGCGCCAAAGCAGATGAGCTTATCCTCAGCCCAAAGATGACAAAGGAGTACGTTGAGGTCGGGCTGATTGTCGGAGATGTCCCCGAAAAAACACTCGAACCAAGGTACTCCAACCAAGGGTACTCTGACCATGAGTACTGGGGCGAGTCTGAGATCCCCGAGATGACCAAGGGCCAGGGTCTCAACATCAAGACTCTGGGCAAGGCTCCCAACTCTGGCATGCGGCAGTACGTAATCCAGCCTCATATCTGAGCGGTACGGATAAACAATGCATCCCTATATTTTCTTTATCATCGATATCGGTTTTCGGTAGGATAAAAGTGTCCATGGATTTGAACGGCGTGACGATTGCCGCGCCCCCGAGTCACCACCGCCATTGTCCAGAAAGCACATGGCTTCTCAGGCAGATTGGACTCTACAAGAGTCAAGTTCACGATGATGATCAAGACAAACATCATGGACCAGATAATGAAGCGCTAGGCCCCGGACAATTTCGAGGATCAAGCATCAAAGAACGGCACCAAAGCCAGCATGACCTCTTCAGAAACCCCGTGGAGCGTTCTGGTTCCTGTCGGTGCATCTCTTGATTGCTACACCCAGTGGAAGCTTCGATAGTTGATGACCCTGGCAATGGGCCGCGAAGAAATGTTCGCCAGAACAGTACGACTCTGGGTACAACTGAACACCATGGAGACAGACCTTTCTGGAACGAGAAGCGGAGTAGAATGCATGCATGATCGTCATACATTCGCTGGCGGTAGCTTGACCTCTGGCTGGTTGTTCAAATCGGTGGCAGTAACCAACATAGCCTTCATCAAAATGTATCAACTGTAGATATCGCATATTCAACGGGCACGACATGGGTCTCATCCTATCCCCGAATGGTACGCACACAAGAGATAACTCCGTCATTTTTGCAGCACATTCTCAAGCCGGCCAGGAAGAAGATTCCAGCAGGGGGCGGGCGATGCGCCGCCTACAAAGAAGGTTAAGCCATGGGTCTGGCTTCGCCAAGGACGTGACAAACCTGCTGCCATCAAGGACAACATCGCCGGCGATATTCACGAAGTCCCTGAAGACTCCGACTCCAAACACAGAGGGAACAAAGCCAGCATCACCGACTATGTTAATGCCCTACTAGAAGACGAAGACATCTCCTGCGATGTCAGTATACTCCCCAAGTGTTAGGAGTAAGTCCTACACCAAGTCTTTTGATGTCATATATACCTCCTAAGGTCAGATCGAATCACTGCCATCCCAAACAGAGGCCGCAGTGCACATCAGTATCCAGCTCCTTTTCACTCACCACCAGGCTCATGCATACACACCTTTGCCCTATCCCACTCAACAGGTTATGAGCCCTAGGGAAGTTAGCCGTAAACCCCAATTTCTTAAGATCCAACTCATACGCCTCCGGAGACTCAAATTCAGACTACAGTGATCCCAGGAAGGAGAGCGTGGTACGACAAGCCTATTTTTTGACGTGATTGACTGGTCGAAAGTGAGGTATACCACTTCGGATCCTTGCATCATACGGAAAGACAGCATGAACAGCTGTAGACTCCCATACCTAGGTATCTGGGGATCCTTCGAAGCCGGACTGGAAAGAGATGGTGGCTTATTTTGGCTCTCCCTCCTCCGCTTCCTCCTCTTCATACCCCACAAACAACAAAAGAACACAGAAGCTCCCCCTTATATCCTCAGTACATTGCTATAACTCTGCCCTACTTTTGGCCTTGCGAAGCGTGCTGCGGTAATAGGGTGATGTATAATACAAATATTATCTCAGATCTCCCAGATGGAACCTATGGAGTAGAGATGATGGTGAGAGTAAGTGCGCCGGCTATCGACCGGTTCCTTAACCAGTTGAGAGATCAGCTCATGAGTGATGCATCGCCTTATTAAAGCGCCATCATCGAAATGCAGATGATATTCAGCAGGGTCTGGGCATGGAGCGACCGGCATAACCTCGCCTGGCCACGGCTGACTACAGCCAACCTCCTCCTGAACGTCAAGATATACAATGTCACCACGACGACCAGACTGGGCCAGCTCTCTGGTTAGTTGAAGTTCCTCGCTGAGCCTCAAAACATTAACTGACGAGTGGACTTCTTGGGGCCGGCAGATGATGCCCCCTGAGAGTTTTGCGAAGCCATTGTCTCTGCTGGGTATCTAGCTGACCTTGTATACGATGCAGGCAAAGGCTTGCTGGAGGAGTATGAGGGTTGGGCTGTGGCTGCCCGCTTACATATCGGCATCCATACTGAGTGATCTGAGGAGCCCGAATCATATCCTCTTGTACACTGAGTCGAGCGTTTTCTCAAGAAGGGAGGGACTTTGACGCTCCTCAGGTGGCCGATTAACCTAGCTGGGCTGTGCTAGAAGTTCAATCCGACCATGACAGGTCAGCTAATGGACGTTCTCCACGAATCTGACACGTACTCATATCTCATCACCTCCTGATGAAATGATATATTACCACGTCCATAAAGCTGTCGTATGTTCTCACTCGCCCTTCTTTGCAGCGTCTTGAGGTGGGACATCCATATTACGCGGACTTTGAGGAAGATGCGGGCCTCAAGGGGAACCTCAACCAAAGATTCGTCAGTCGCGAACATCCCATGCTCTTACTTATTAGGCAAATAGCCCATATCATATCCTTTCCCTTTCTTCTTTCCTTCCCTTTCGCCCTCTTGTCTTTATTTTCCTCCATAACCCCTTATTATAAACGTTTATCACAAACTTCCATTACTCGCATTTCGAAAAGACCAAGCAACCATGGATGTCTCGTGATACCTGCTCCGTGATCCTGAAACAGCATAAGCAGAGCACTGGACCCAGCAGCAACCAGGTACCTTTCGCCTTTTTCCACGCCTCCCAACGGAGAGTAAACTCCAGGTATAGAAAACAGCATATATTATTTCTCCTATCCCCAGATGTGATTTTTTAAAAAGACTTGGCGAGACCTCGGGCTCTCAGCAAAGAACTCCTGTTGGAAACAGAGAACGAGATCATCGCTGGGGGCTCGTACCGGGCTGAGTGCCCTCGAAGCGACGATTTCTTGCGGAGATTTGTGGGATTCTATCGTGGATACTGATCCTGACTTCCGGGAAGTTTATCCCCGTGAGACTACGACAGATTGTCGCCGAGTACATCATCCGTCGGGCCTAAGTTACCATCAGCGATACTCACGATGTTTACACACTCACTCATGTCGTCCACCACCTTCAGCATCAAAGAACAAGCGTCTGGGTATGCCATCTAGAGCACGCGGGTAGCGCAGGGGACCAACTACCAATGGCCATGGGGTCTGGTTTATGCCAGTCTCGAAGTCGGAGACAGCAAAGGGGCAGTATAGCCATGATATCTAAGGCAGATGTGAGGCACTTCGGCACTGGTCGGGCCAACAAGTAACGTAGCCTTTCACAGACAGTCCTTCAGACAGCCACAAGATGAGAACCCGCCATCTTAGTGCTGATAATAGAGAATGCGATGGACTCAACGTGTTGATGAGGAGAGGTACTAGAGCGTGAATGTCGCGTCACTGCGGCGATCATCGGTGCCAGTCTGACGGAATCTGGGGTAAGGAAGCGCCAATGGCCGGAGAGGATAGGAATAGAAATGATGTGAGAACGGCCTTATCGTGAAACTGATGTAAGACAGGAATGTATTACGTGGGGGGATAAGGAGAACAGAATGGAAGGATACAGTGTTGGATAGAGATACAAACAATTAGTTACACTTCAAACAAACAAAATCGCCAGCCAAGACCTGAATGTGACCATAACAAGGATACTCATTCCCGATGCGACGGCTCAGTGCATGCACCCTTATCCCAGCCCAGCCTAAAGGTACTAACTAGGTAGGGCGGCCAGCTCCCGTCCGTCCCGCCCCCGATATCGCCAACAGCCGGACCCTTGTCAAGCCGCAGGCGGGCTGAAAGACGCTCAGGATCAGGATCAGGATCGGGATCAGGGGTGGCCTAAAATATCGGTGAGCCAGCCCAATGTCTCTCTGTTGCTTTGTATCTGTCTGTCTCTGAGACGCGCACACGTATACAGTACAGGTCGTACAGGTCACCTGGTTACCCTCCACTGCCTTATGTTATGTTGGGGGGCAGAAGCTCGTCTTGTCTTGTCTTATCTTACTCCTTTTTTCTTACTTGTATTTCTTCTCTCTGTTAATTGATTGATCTTTTTGTCTGAACATCTTGTTATTGTCTGCTGTTGTGGGTGTTGTGACCATGTTTGACTCTTCTTTGAATGGTGGTGGTTGTACGGGATGTGCAAAGATATTGGAGTACGAGAAGAGACAGGCCGTGGAGCTGTTGGTCAATTCTGACGATGGTAAGTGTTGCTCTCATACTTAAATCGTTGACACTTGAGATGAATGGGGCCATGTCCCTTCTTTTCCAGTATTATCCTTCATCGCTGGTTCATTGTCGAGTGACTCATACCATTCAATATCTACCCAAATATCTTCTCCTATTCTCAGAACTCCCATCACGTCTTGAGCAAGTCTTCAGGCGTCTTCTGACTTACAATCAACAATATTATTCCGCGAAAGGCTAGTGCCGATTTACGGGGGCACCGGATCGTGTGGCTATTGATCCCGCAAGGCTGCCCAAGTGGCTGTGCACTCCCCAAATCATCCAATAAACACTCCAACATGACAAAAGGCTGTGGCGCATTCGCCCATGATAGCCAGCAATTGTGAGACAACCTCAACACTCTAGAGTGTTCAATTGCGAATGCCCAACCAAAAATGACACAATCGGGCTCAGCGGCTTTGTCTGTGCTTTTTTGAAGCTTTGATTCATTTCGTGGTCTTTTTGCTAGGGAGAATAGGGAGACACCCTGGATTTGGCGATTGCGCAATCGCGTCATACCTGGCCCAATTTCTGAGCGGTCTCGGCGCTGGAGCTTCAGCGCTGACTCTTGGTTATCTTGCTTATCCACAACACCACAAATAATTGTATTCTAGTTGGTGATAATCGAGAGTGCGTTCCTGGCATCAGATAGATACACATTCCCTCATTGTTATTTGCATTTACGCAAGAATCCATTAGCACACCATCTTTTTCCTCGAGGCCCCTGTCTGCCCCTCCCTCAACATCCTCCACCGCTGCTCGACCTCCAAGCTAACAAGCAGCTTCAAGACACCCTCACGATGCCTTCACGGACGGTATCACCGACAATGTCACCAGGCCCCTCGTCCCCGATCCTCTCACCGCTCGAAGCCCCTGAAGATCCCGCCACAAGCCCTGACCTCGTCCATTCTTTGTCCCATACAAGCACCGTTCTTGCTCTCGCCGTGAGTCCACAGCATGAGACGATCTACGCCGGTACACAAGACGGAGAGATTGTAGCATGGTCTCTGGATACATTCCGCCAAGTCCGACGCGTTCAAGCCCACAAACGTAGTGTCCTATCCTTATCGTTATCGCCCGATGCGTCACTCTTGTTTTCCAGCGCCGGAGACCCCATCATCAATGTCTGGGATCCAAGCACCTTGACTCGACTATACGAAATTTACGGCTCCTACGATGTCGGCGATATCTTTTGTACCGCATACAGCCCCCAGCATGAGACATTATACATCGGTGCACAAAACGCCACCATTCAATGGGTTGGCCTCAACGACGTTACAGCTCGTGTATCCCCCGAGTCACAGCAGCATCCTGATCGACGAAATCATCGCTTCTTCGACTCCAAAGCTGTCGGTGGCGGCGCAAGTACGCCCAGGCGCAACGACGATCGATGGGGGTTGATCCCCAAGGCACATACTGTTCTTGAGATGCATGCAGGCTGCGTTAAAAACTTCGCCCACTATGGGTATGTGTACTGCATGCTCATGGCCAAGGGACCAACAGTCGATGTTGGGACAGACGATGATGTCTTGATCTCTGGTGCGGGCGACGGTACAATCAAGCTTTGGAGCCTTGGGCATACTGTTGAGGATGACGAGGAGCTCAGCGGCGGTATCCAGGAAATCATGACACTGGGCTCCGACGATGGCGAGTCTGTCTTGTCCCTCGCCCTTGATAGCTCGTTCCTGTACGCTGGAAAGCTTGACGGTATCGTCGAACTGTGGGACCTCGATACAGCGCAACGATTGAGGGTTATCAAGGCTCATGACTGCGATATCATGTCGATACAAATGGGCTGGGGATATTTGTGGACTGCCGCAACTAATGGTTGGGCCAGCGTGAGTACTCTTGTTGCCCATGCACACCTTTTTACTAATGGTTTCTAGAAATACAGTACCACCCACTACGGCAAATACCAACATGCCTCCTCTGGAACCGTTCCCCAGAAGTATCAGTGCCTCCTGAGATGGGAAGCTCATCAGGGCAAGGTCCTTGCATCGGCTGTCACGAACTACAAAAACAAGCAATACTTTATCACCGGTGCCAACGATGATAATATCTCGATTTGGTCCATAGACATGGACAAGTGCAACAGTAAAGAGAAAGAAGTATCACAGGCCTCAGAAAACCTCTTGCTATCGTCACTGCGAGAATTCGTGTCATACAAGACAGTCTCTTCTCGCCCCGAGTTTGCGGAAGACTGCCGCAAGGGAGCTACCTACCTCGGTGCGCTGTTCAAACGTCTCGGTGGTCACGTTGAGTTACTCAGCACCGAGAAGCACCACAACCCTGTCGTCTACGCCCATTTCTCAGCCAAGAAGGAAGCTGCTGAGAGACGGAAGCGAATCCTCTTTTATGGTCATTATGATGTTGTTGCCGCCGACAGTCGTAAAGGCAAATGGGAGACTGACCCATTCACGATGCAAGGAACTAACGGTTACCTGTATGGTCGTGGTGTCAGTGACAACAAGGGTCCCATCATCGCTGCGCTGTACGCAGTGACTGATCTGATGGAGAACCAGCAACTGGAGAACGACGTCATCTTCCTCATTGAGGGCGAGGAAGAGTTTGGATCGTTAGGCTTTGAGGAAGCTGTCAAGAAGAACAAAGAATTGATCGGCGAAGTGGACTACATCCTGCTTGCCAACAGTTATTGGTTAGACGACGAAGTCCCGTGCTTGACGTATGGTCTTCGCGGTGTTTTACACACAACTGTCTGCGTTGATGCGCCCCGTCCAGATATCCACTCGGGTGTCGACGGCTCCTACATGATAAATGAGCCTCTCTCAGATCTCACTCAGATCCTCGGCAAGCTCAAGGGCCCTGGCAACCGGGTACAGATTCCCGGCTTCTACGATGGCATTCTTCCGGTGACACCTGAAGAGGAAGCGCGCTACGATGATATTGCTCAGATCTTGATCCGCAGTAATCCTGAAAAGGGCCCCGAGGAGAGGCTCAAGCAGTCGCTTATGGCAAGGTGGCGCGAACCCAATCTGACACTCCACCGATACAAGGTTTCCGGTCCTGATGGAAGTCTAGTAAGCAGTCATGCAAGTTCCCACATCAGTCTGCGCATGGTGCCAGGACAAGAAGTGGGCAGCGTGGTTGAAGCACTCGTCAAGTTCCTTGAGAATGAGTTTTCTCAGCTTGAGTCGCAAAACAAACTCACCATCAACGTCGATAACAGAGCTGAACCGTGGCTTGGAGACCCTACCAATGCTATCTTCCAGACACTGGAGAAGGCCATCCTGGAGACATGGGATGAGTGTTTCGAAACGTCGCCCTCATCAGGTGAAGCTACACCAGATCCCGAAAAGACAGAAAAGTCCAAGGAGGAGGAAGTCCTGTCAGTCAAGACCAAGCTTGGCAAACCCCGTAAGCCGCTCTACATCCGTGAGGGTGGTTCCATCCCAGCGATAAGATTCTTGGAGAAAGAATTTGGAGCTCCTGCAGCTCATCTACCTTGCGGACAATCGAGCGACTCTGCTCATCTGGACAACGAGCGGATATGTCTGCTGAACCTGTTGAAGGCTCGTGAGATTTTTGGCAAGGTGTTCAGTCGATTGTAAGACGGGGCGGGGCTTAAGTGAGATATGGAATTTGGTGTATTTTAAAAAATGGAGAAACGGTAGAAGCAGAATGATACCCTTGTTTGTGAGAGTCAAGCACAATCCTGGTGGATGCATTAGAAACCCACATGCCAGCTCAGCTCAGAGAAAAGGTAAGGCTGATTGATTGGGATCCTACAACGTTACCATCCGTTGGCGATCGCCTCACGTTAGTCTAAGCTTTTGCCAAGCCTTGAAGTTCCGTAGGGCTGTGACTGATGATCAATCAATTCAGATGATAAATATTCTTGCCACGGATAAGTATATCATCCATTTATCAACAATGACTGACATTATCTTGGCTCTCACACTCAACTTCTGTCATGAAACCGACATCAACACAAGCCACAGAGCCCCCCGGCTGAGGGATATCCGGCTGATGCATCCCTAAAATTAGCCCGAAAATCACCAATCAGGGCTCCCTACAGGCGATTTACTGCGCCATGGACGGATGGGGCTTGGGAGGGTCGATCCCGATTGTTGCTCACGCCTGATGCTGAGACGGGTTTGGTGCTGACTGAAGGATCGACCAGTGTAATTAAATCAGACCAAACCAAACAGCTCATAGTCGCAGGTGCTATTCCACTAATTCCGTCATAGTTTCTTAGAGGTTCCGATAATTTAGACACTAAAACCCCCCCCCAGAACCCGGTTACATTCTTCTTCGCCCCCCCTGTTTTTTCCTCCCTTCTCCTCTTTTTTGCATCATCCCATCGAACATTTAAAACAAAGCATCACCATTCGTTATTCTTTCTCATTTTTTTCTGTCATTCGCTACGATACGAGTTGGGAACTGTTAATGTTTTGTCTCTTGAAGTAATTATCTGTCTCGGCTTTTGAATGATTGATCAATCAGCAATTGTTTTGCATAATTAGCCTGGTTGGGTGGCTTTTCAGCTGAAAACCAGGTTCCCGTCTCCCTCAAGACCAACCAACAACACGCAGCCAGTCCCATTGTCATCGAACATGGCGTCGCGTTGGTTCACACTCCTCCTCCTCCTAACGCCTTCATTGGCTCTCGACAACAATTTCGACTTCTACCCCAAGGGCGCGCAGAAATGTCTCTCCCAAGCCGCCGACGACGCCTCGTGCACTGGCTCTGACAGCAAGGAGCTGAACTACTGCCTCTGCGGTCTTGGCAACTACAACAATGACTTCATCCTCGGGTCTGCTGCGTGCATCGGCAAGCAGTCGCCCGGCGATGTGGACGAGACGTACGATACCATGAACACGGCGTGCTCCAATTCGCAGACGCCGATGAAAGTCACCAAGAAGGAGTTCGAGGAGGCGGCGGAGAAGGGTGCGAGTTCGAGTTCGAGTACGACTACGACTACGACTACGACTACTGATGCGGCTACCTCTTCGACTGCTTCTGCGACGGCGACCGATTCGGCGAGTACTACGAAGGACACAGCTGCTGCTACGACGACGAGCACTGAGAACAACGATGAGGATACGGGCTTGTCAACGGGCGCCACAGCGGGAGTAGCCGTTGGCGCAGCAGTTGGTGGTGCAGCGGTAGTAGGACTCCTCGTGTGGTTCTGGATGGCTCGCCGCAGGAAGAACGCCGAAGAATCGCACCCCATGCTGCCCAGTTATGAGAACCGCGACGGTTCACCGTACCAACCTACCGAGCCGAAAGCAGCGTGGTCAGCAGCGGGTTCGCCGCAGCAAGCAACGGGGACACCGGATCCCAATGCTGGATCCTACAAGCCTCCTGAGCCGGTGGAGCTGCCGCCTGAGCCAGCGCCTGTTTATGAGATGGACGGTACAGGTACAGCGGTTGAGATGGATTCCACGCCTGTTGATCCGCGGGCGAATAATAGATCACGTTTGAGCTCGTCGCATTCGTCAATATCATCGGGATGGAGGGATTAATGGATTATAAAAGAATGAAGAAATAATGGTTCTGGATGGGATGGGTATGGATGAGGTTATAGCCTCGTGGAGTTTGGACGGTACAGGATGGATGTATCATATCGGTTGCCATTTAGCGTAAATATTTGACGGTTTCATCATATATTGTTCTTTGAGGTGATTATTCGGAGTATTCACGATTGAGGTGGTTTGTATCGCAGTCAAAGATCAACCAAAGGCTTCCTCCGATAAGAGATTCTCTCAGGTGACACTATTGACTATACTGCCTTAGAACTGTCAGTGTCTTCTTATCTCGCCTCACATGACCATTCCTAGCCTGTAATAGTAGCGAACCGTCCATTCTTATTTGCACCAATCTTTGAAAGGCCGTTGCTCTGACAGGCACTCTATCAAAGCTTGAGGGCTGGCCCCCAAGTCTACCTCCTTTCTTGCGCAATAAGGTTTGAAGCCTATATGCTTTAGGTAGTGCAGGCGTAAAATGAAGATTATCACAATCCAGATAAAGTTTGTTGTTGCCGACTGGAGATATGCGAAGCGAAGTCCATTTTCTTCAAATGATATCTTGCCGTGTCCGTTCATTCCGATGTTGTATTAACAAGATGCGACTCAAAGTCGGCACTTGGTCTGCATTTATCTTTTTGCTGCCATCGCATTGCAAGGTTGAGCTGGAAGTCTCCATTTTGGCATCAATCAGCATTAAAATTTTCTGACAAAATGTTCAGAAGGTCTCGAATCCGACCAGTCCGACAAAGCGCCCGTCTGGTGATGTAGGTTCGTGCTAGGTCTAACGTTTCTACGCAGCACGTTGAATTGGTGCTTATACATATGCACATATCACTGAGACTGTCGACTGCGCAATCCAGGTGTTACTCAAATCCAATGCTTCACCCTGGTTATGCGATCTGATCCTTCAAACCTCGGCTGCTCCCAAGTTGTTCCGTTGCCGTTCGTCTGCATCCCATCGATGATCCTTCACAAGATCTCACAAAGTTGGCTTTGAGACCTTCATCTTAAGCTTGAGGGTAGTCTCAGCTTACATTACCATCGACACCGAGGTCTCTTCTCAAAGTTTGAAGAGAAATACGTGAGGTTATATGTGTAAATCATATTCAGTCTACATCCATCAAAGGTTCTTAAACTATGCGCAGTCTTGCTCAGTCTTGCAAAGTACAGGGTAGCATTTGTAGGTGTATACGAGGCAACATTTTCCCCGCTTCGTAGATCAAGAACTCTACCATCAACCAAAGATGCCTCATAACTCACGGCGAATTAATAAGAGCCCTTAAGACTGGGTTATTGCTTATTTCAAATCATTAGACTAAGATAGACACTCGCATTCGCATTTGATAATCGTATAGTGACACTCTCAACTCCCAACGCGAGCCCGCGGGCAGCGAACAAGACGATCCTCAATGGCCGAAACGTCCCAAATCGTGACCCACAGCGGGTCTCGGCATGAGATGGGAATGGGGAAACAGCTCGGGCCAATTTCACATGTTTTCACTTTACTTTAAGAGCTTCGATAGACCTCAATCGCAAGCTTCAACACCACGATTATTGTAGTGCTCACTCTCAACGAATCAACTTACATCTTCTGTCAGAATCGGGAAACTTGTCAGCAAAAATGGCCGAAAGGAAAACTTACGTTCTTATCACTGGGTAAAGCAATTGACCTAGATTTGTTGAGGATTGAAGCTGATGAGAGTAGATGCTCGCCTGGAGGTATCGGCCATTCTCTAGTGAATGAGTTTCATCGTCAGGGTGAGTTGAATAATTGTGGACATGTCAATTGAGTACTGACTCACTCCTACAGGCTGCCATGTCATTGCGACGGTGCGAAACACAGACATGATCAAGGATCTCGAAAAGCCCGGCGTCAGCGTCTTGCCTCTCGAGATCACCTCCGCCAAGAGTATTGAAGAGTGCAAAGAAAAGGTCTCCGAACTCACAGGCGGCCGTCTTGACATTCTCGTGAACAATGCGTAATTTCTCCCTCAGCTCACTCAGTATATCGCGCAAACTGACTTCCCCCAGTGGCCGAACTCATACCATCCCCTCCATTGACACAGATCTTGACGATGTTCGCCAAACATACGAGGTCAACGTCTTCGGCCCCATCCAGATGGTCTCAACCTTTGCGCCGCTCCTCATCGAAGCCCGTGGCCTCATCATCAACATCTCCAGCACATCCACCCTCGTCCCTTACATCTTCGGCGCCATCTACTCCTCCACCAAGGGCGCCATCAACGTCTGGTCCCGCGCGCTCCGTCTTGAACTCAAGCCTTTCAACGTGCGCGTCATGGTCGCCGTCACCGGAACAGTGCGTTCCAACATCGCCAGCCGGACGCATCGATCTCTGCCGCCCAACTCTCTGTACATGCCCATCAATGACTTTTTCCAGAGGCGATTGACGTTCAGTCAGCGCACGGCGACGATGCCGACGGAGAGGTATGCTGAGAAGTTGGTGACTGCTGCGCTGAAGGGTGAGGGATATCTGGGCGGGTTGATTGGTGGCACGCCTGATTGGTTCTACGCAGGAGGCATGGCGACCAAGACTTGGATTCTGTCCTGTTTGCCTAATTGGGTGAACGAGACGGTTATTGGTATCTTTTTTGGCATCGGGGGGTTGACCAAGAAGATCCAAGCTGCGCGCGCAAAGAGGGACTAGAGAGAAGGTTGAGCTTGGGATAATGGAGGATGAGAGGGATCACGGTAAAGTATAAGGCGCTGCGGATTGGGTTCAATTGAAGCCATTCAGTACAGCACCTTTGAGTCACGAAGCTCCCATGGAGCGACAAATTGTACAAGAGGAACTGATTGCTGTATACTGTTTCTGTATGCTGCTTATGTCTATATCTCTAATGAGTGATCTTCTTAACTGCTGCCATAGACGTCACCAGCGTCGCATCGCGCTCTCCATGTCGTTATCTAACGACCGACCGTCTAAGCCCACTTTCCAAGCAAGCTCATGAGCACCATGCCACAGACCAAACCAACCAGAGCCAAGGTCGTAGTAAGGGTGCCAGCATCGGTGAGTTCACCTCCCAGCATCCAATCCTGAGCCCACATCTCGACCAGACCAACCCAGACGAGGATACCAGCGGAGAAAGCATCCAGAGTGCCAATGGCGATCAAGGTAGCAGGGTCGTTTCCGTTGAAGCTGTTCAGAACACCAATACCAATGGCCATGCCAATCGGGGTGACGACGGCGAAGCCAGAAGCAAGGACGAGTTTCTTCCATAGAGGGACAGTAGATGTTCCGGTTCGTTCAATGGTTGGGGATGGTGTAGAGTGCGAGTGGGAGTGACCCAGAGCAAGGGGCATTTGACCGTAACCCAGAGAGGCGATTCGTGTACCGAGGGCGATACCTTCGAAGAGTTGGTGGAAGATGATGACGATGGACAGCGTGATGAAGAAGGAGTCTCCCGCTACAACAAGGGTGATACCAATGACTGAAGACGTTAGTTGAGGTATATGATAAGAGAGAGACGGACATACGGATTGAATGGAAGACGATACCAGCCTCCATGATGGTAATGTTGGCCATCTCGGCTTTCGCCACAGCCTTGGGTGACAAGTTATCCGGGTCAGCCTCGGTCTTCTTGGTCAACTGCCATCGTATGGCACGCTGAACACAGAACTCGATAAGGAACGAAATGAAGAGACCAGCCATGACGATAGCAGCAGTGGTAGCTTCGTAAAGCAGCTCGCCCACACATTGGTTGCCAAACATCATGGACGCATGGGTGAACAACTGCAATGGTCAGTTATCGTCTCCAAGGGGACTAGGTAAACGTACGTGGACAAAGGCAGTCGAGATAATAACTCCGGTACCGAATTGCTTGAGAATCGTGAGGACGATGTTGGATCTAACAGGGACAAAGGTCGACATGAGAATCGGTCCGAAGACACCAACGGCACTGGCGACCAGAACGACGAACAACATTCCTATGCGGATGCCGATCTTGTAGTCTCTATCTTTGCGACCGCAGTCTCGCGTACCACCCTCTTCGGAGCCATTGCTACCGCCGACGCAGTGCCTGTCGCGTGTTAGTCAAGTTCTCGAGGGGACGAAGGGGTTACAGACTCGACGCCAGCGTGGAAATGGCAATGTTCTTCTTGAGGGTCTGCTTTGCCGGATTCGACATCCGCAGCTAGGATGATGGGAGCTTCGCCGTCGTCGGACATGCAGTAACTAAGATTTTTAGTATGAGTTGGCAGCGTCGAAGAGGAACGTACGTTTCTTCGCCATGACTGTGGCAGCTTGTGAGTTGGGCGGGATACTCCTGGGTGTTGGTGATGGTAGTTTGGACGTAGTATTCTGCCGAGCTGGGGCCCATGCAGTAGCTGGTCTAGTTAGGCACGGATGCTTTACCAATAGCGGAAGATTAAACTTACAGAGAAGCCTCGTGCAATCGGCAGTCTGACACAGCAGTGATCTCATTCTCCTTCGCGGCAGCAGTTTCTTTGGCGGTGTTGGAAGTGGCTGTCGCACCTTCCACGAGGACCTGGACTTCTCCTCCGTTGGGATTCATGCAGTATCTGGCCAGTCAGCGGCGCCAGAATGATACGGTACGAAAAGGGAACATACGTGTCTGAACCGTGACTGTGGCAGTCTGTGTACGAAGTAGGAGGATCCTTAGTCATGGTAGCCTCGAGAACGATCTGATACTCGTCCGAGCCATCCATACAGAACCTGAACTGTCAGTATATCTTGTGACAGCGATAAAGGAGGCACGTACTGAGTAGGACCATGCATATGACAGCTAGTCAAGCTCTCAAAGTCGATGCCAGTCTTGGTCGCAGTAGCAGACGCCTGTCTCTTGACAGCCCCTGGGTTCGCAGTCGCAGAGACAGCGACGACGAAGAGGAGAGACCCAGCGATCATAGTGGCACGACGACTCTCGAAGAAACTCTTGACACGAGCCATGATGGAGATTTGCATATGAGTTGGATGATGCTGAAAGAAGGAATAAACTCTGGACCTTTAAGCTTATTATGTATAGCTACTGCGAGAGGTGACCTCAGTTAGCGTGGGGGATTGGGTGAACATCAAGGTCCTCTCTTTGTCAGTGAAACTCCAACAGAACTCTTGGCAGCGAACAAAAAAGACCGTGGGGCCAACATTGGGATGACCTGGATGTCTACGAGAAGCCTTTTACAGAAGAGACATGACGATAGGGACCCGACACAAGGACAAGGACCAAAGTGGCAATCGGCCAGACCGTGGATCCTCCTGCCGCAAACCAAGACTGCACCGTTGAAAGCCAACGATCCGATTTGATACCGCGGATGCTGTAAGTGTAAGCTTGCAAACAAGGTTACTCGCTAGCAGAGATTTTCCCATTTACTCAAAAGACCGCGGTGTTTAATTCCCCACGGCCAACTTCTCGTTGTTGGTGGTGGTGGGTTGAGAACCTTGATGGGCGTGGAGCCAAGCCCCCGGTGAACTTGAGTTTTTGCTGGAGCTGGAGCTGAGAGATTTTTGATGTGATGTGATCGGTTTCTCGGGGGAATTTTGGACATGCAGGACAGGGGTACGGAAAAACAAGGTTATGTTTATGGGTAATTTTGGGTGCGACGCTATTGAGGAGGTTGTTTTGACGTGTGACATGAGGGTGAGGGTGAAGGTGACGGTGGAGGTTAGCTTTGAGTGAGGCTCTGCTGTCAATTACGCCAACATGCTTAAGAGGCTTGTGATGATATTGCGGCAATGTACAGGAAGACAAATTTTGTATACATTTATACAGGACATCTGCAAATGGAACTGGCTCTTCTTCATCTAAAGAGACCAGCAATGCATGACAACCAACACTCACCCACAACACAACAACTTCCGCGCAATGTCAAGTAAAAGTCGTGATTAATGAACATATCTACGTTCCATCTTTAGACCAGTAGTCAAAACGCTTCCGGTCCATCAAGAAACAAAGTTTACATGAAAGTGTGTCTTTCTATCCTCCACTGCATCAATCCAGGGCTCGACACCAATATCCCCGGACCATCCATTCTCAACCTCAAGATTTAAAGAGCGAAAACAGCAGCGGCGACCATACCAGCCAAAGGGATCATCTGACCAATGGCAGCGTTGTCGGTGACAGCAGCTGAGTTGCTGGAAGTAGGAGTGCTGTCCGCAGCAGCGGTAGCGGGACCATCGCAGTGCCCTGGGATAGTTAGTAACTGATTGCAAGATCGTGGTGAGGAAAAACGTACAGTGATCACCGTGGGGCTCGCAGCCAATGGACTCGGTGGGAGAGGGGGCGAGAGAGCCAGAGCCCGTGGCGTCAGTGTGGTCGTGATCATGCTCGGACTCAGTTGCCTTGGCCTCAATACCGGTGCGGGCAGCCTCGCAGTGCCAGTGGTCGCCATGGGGCTCACAGCCGGTAGACTCAGTAGGAGAGGGAGCAAGCGAACCAGTGCCAGTAGCATCAGTGTGATCATGCTCATGCTCAGACTCGGTGGCCTTGGCCTCAGTCGCAAGGGTAGATCGAGCGCCCTCGCAGTGCCCTAGATATGTCAATAAACGGTTACAAATGAGAAAGTGAGAAACATACAGTGGTCGCCGTGAGGCTCACAGCCGACTGACTCGGTAGGCGAAGCGGCAAGAGAACCAGTGCCAGTAGCATCAGTGTGCTCGTGGTCGTGCTCAGCCTCGGAGGTAGCAGCAACAGCATCGGTACGAGCAGCCTCGCAGTGCCAGTGATCACCATGAGGCTCACAACCAACAGACTCAGTAGGCGAGGGAGCCTGAGCCATGATGGCGGGGAAGAAGCCGAGAAGGGCGACAGCGAAAGTGGTGGTCTTCATCTTGATGCTTGTGAGAGACGTTGATGTTTGTGAGCGAGAGATGTTGTGAGCGAGAGGATGTCGAGGTGAGATCCAAGCGGGAGAGGAAATTTTTATATCCCTTGCAACGAGAGTGAGAGTGATTCACAGGCTCTGCCAAGAGAATTGCCTTGCCACTTGCGAGGTTCGTAGGATGCAAGTGTTGGACTAGCAGGGAACGGGCTGTCGGGGAGGGAATAATGGACGCATTGGGAGATCCATTGTCGGCGGGTGGGGGTATTACGAGCTCTATAGAGACTGCTGGGGCGTATTGCCTCGACTGGACTGTTCAGCTGGGCTTTGAGATGACAGTTGAACCGTTGGTCACCGTCTGTCAAGATGCATCCAACATCCTTTGTGTAAGTGCAGGTTAGTGGAGGTACGCCATTCAGGTACTCATCACACTCCAATGTCGATCACAGCCAGTCACATTGCTCACACCAGTAAATAAAACGTCTCTATAGCCCAAAGGATCACGCTCAAGAAGACCCTCGAGTCCCTGTCGTTGATGTCGGTCGAGTCCCTGTCGCTCATCGTGAGGCTTCTCTTGGCAATGCCCATCAAGGTCCTCACCTTAAAAACTGGATCCCCTGGCCGACCCCACCAACCACCACTAATTATGTATCCACTCTGAGTCTGCAGTGCTCATCGGCCAAGAGACGAATCAGGCAACTCTTATTTTTTATTCCTCGACAACGGGAATAAAAAGTCTGTAAAACGGGCTGGTAGGTACTTCATTGTGATGAGTATGCGCTGTTGTGACCAACCATAACCTTGATAATCTCTACATTCAACGTGAATGCACATCATTTCCTTCAAACCCCTCCCTCTTCTACTGCACTGCACTTCACTATGAAGCCACACTTGGTAGCCCTCACCCTCCTGTTCGGACCGTTATGCACAGCTGCAGACGAGAACATCAAGGTAGACGCCTTGGAACAAAACAACCCTGATCTCGCCTCCATCCCCAACCTGGTCTGTCTCCTGCTATTCCTCCTCGTCGCTGCATACAAACTACGCAAGAGAATGCTCACCGCGACAACAACCACTTTCCCCCCGCTAACCCGTGAATCACAGTCCGGGTCTGTTGTCACTTCACTGGAGCAGTTCTCATGTAAACCTGATACCCCTCGTCATGTCGAAGCTAAAAAGAAGCTGGACAAGAGTATGGCGATAGGATGGGGGGTTTGGAACGCTCAACATCCAAGACATCGGTTGCTTGATGCATTGTATGGATACAGGAGATACCATGAGCGTCAGAAAGCTGAGGTTGATCGCTTTGAGGGTCTCTATAAGCATGTTTCTCGAGCTCAAAGATCTGTGAGTCTGCTATGCTCACGTGTACTTTCGATTTCTAACATGAACAAAGTTACTAGAGCATCAAGTCAACTACTCCAAAAAGTTCACTCGCATAGATGCTCTTCTGAAGAAGAATCAAGAGCTCTGTGACGCTATAGTTCAAAATGCCATGAACTTCTATGGTATTGACGAAGAGGAGCTTCAAAGGCATATCAGTGCTGCACAGTCTGCAGGGAGGCTCGCGGATAAGATTTCTGTATCTCAAGCTTTGAAGCATTATGTTCGAGACTGGACAGAAGAGGGAGAGTCTGAACGGAAGGAGACTTTCGCTTGTCTCGTGAAAACGCTTCAAGGGTTGTTTCCTGTGAGAGATGATGAAAATCCCGTCAAGATTCTTGTTCCTGGATCGGGACTGGGACGACTCGGACATGATATCGCTAGACTTGGAGGTAAGATTCACTTGAAGAATATAGCGCTACAATAGTTCAGTACTAACGGTGTTTAGGATTCGAGGTGACTGTGAACGAATGGTCCATGTACATGAACATCGCCTATCGCTTCATCGAAGCCAACCGCGCTCAAAACACCCACTCATTCCACCCCTTCATCGACGGCTGGTCCCACCACGCCACAGAATCGGATATGATTCGCGAACTCACCTTCCCCGACACTTCTCTCAACTCAACATCCGTAGTCCTAACCGAGGGCGACTTCACAACCGTCTTCAACGACAAAACCCACTACTACGACATCATAGTAACATACTTTTTCATCGATACAGCCCGCAACTTGATGAGCTATCTCGACACTATCAAAAAGGTTCTGAAGCCAGGTGGACACTGGGTGAATCTTGGGCCGCTGCTTTATGGAACTGGACCGTTTGTTCAGTTGACGTTGGAGGAGATTGTTCAGGTTACTGAGGCGATGGGTTTTGAGTATCTTGATACGGATGAGAGCTGCGGACCGTTGACGTTTGAGGGGAGGACGCTTAGAAGTATGGAGGCTGTCTATGGGTTTAACAATAAGGCTTTGACGAAGAGTGCGTATAATGCGCAGTTTTGGGTGGCGAAGAGGTCCATGAAACCATAATAGCGAGATCTAAGCTATAGAATGGCAAATCTGAGATTCCCCAACCAGCTTATATCCTAGCTGTTATGCTGTTGACTATGCTAGCTCACATACACTGGCATTTAGTGTATGGTGAAGCTTTTTGCTTTTCATGAACGCCCGCTCGTAAAGCTTTTGTATTCTTGAGTTTATGTTATCCTTCTTGAGAAGTCACCAACTAGATATTACCTACCATATATGCCTCTTTACTATGGATGACGGCGGCCTATAAGGTTAAGCTTTAGGCTGCCTCTTTACTATAGATCTTGAAAGAGAATCTGTTTGATTCACCTCTTATGTTTCCCATCTTCATGTGTTCCTAGAGACTTTGGAGACATAGCAATCTCTTATTTTCACCCGGAAGACTTGGTGATTCTGACTTTTCTTTTACATTGATGATGGGTGATGTCTTGCGAAAACCACCCAAATAGTCATCGTTCCACGACTCGTCTGATGATGCCTTAGCCAAGTCTATTCACTGATATCAAAACTTAGTACTTATCAATTCTCAATGCCTAAGCTATCATCGGCGATTCGATGTTCGTGTCGAATTTCCCACTAGGGGATAGCTTACCCCGCCCTGTACGCCAGGACGAACGACATGGACTAACTCGAAATAGCATCTCGTTGGTATCGTGACGCGATAACGACAAGTTGCTGATTGCGATGCCAGACTTCTTCATCAATTGCTTTCTCACACTCATCACAATCCCATTATAAGTTAACAAGAAACTGCGACGTACTATTCTCTTTGAACAACAAGGTGCAACATCAGCGATACACCCGCGACGCACGTAGAGCACCGTGTCCCCGCCACATCCGGAACTCAACTCAATGCCCTCCGCAACGCCTCCGAAGTCGGACAAAGTAAAGAAAAGGCCCAAAGTCAGAGGTAACTATATCCATTATCCACAGTAACTCAGCCAGTTAAGACTAACGTAATTGTAAGGATGCTATCAATGCTCTCGTCGGCGCATAGACTGTGATCGGAGGGAGCCAACATGTGGCAAATGTTCTGCCAAAGGAATCAAGTGTAGTGGATTAGGTCTACGATACCGCTTCAATGATGGTATCGCTGCCCGTGGAAAGTTTGTTGGGAAATCACTACCTATCATTGATGGGGTAGAAGCCAATCTGACGGAAACGGCGTCGACGTCGGTCTCGAGTTGCAAGAGACAGAATGATCCTTTTCGTGCAAGTGGCTATGAGACTGTCGAGCAACACCCAGTTGAAATCGATACTGCGGCTGAGGAAGAACATGAGATACAAGATTTGGTTGTCTCAAATCATGTACCAATATCTATCGACTGGGGCTTAGATCACGTTGATCCAAAGTCCAGGTTTTGTCTTGGTTACTGTAAGTATCCCTTCACTATCCTTGACACCGTCTAACATCCATAGTCTCAAACAACATCGCCCAACTGATCGCAGTCATCAACATGGGCTTCAACGGCTATCGTGACCTCGTACTACCAAGAGCAGAGACAGATCCTCTAGTCAGAAAAGCGGTTCTTCTCGTCGTCGAACAGCATCTCTCCTTACAAAACGGCACTGCGATATCGCTAGACCCAGCAGCTTATGGATCTCTTGTACGAGAGCTCATCATGCGGTCTCATCAGTGTGCGCCACAAGATGACGATTCTGCACTTACTGCATTACTCCTGTTGCATATCCGGGAGATGATCAGTGGAAGCGATAACTTTAAACTTATCTATGGTTCGCTGCGAGTGGTTGTTAACGCACTTGCGAAGAATGCGGGTGAAGGAACCTCTGATCTCAGAAGGTTTTTACAGATGCAGATACTAAGGTATGTTTTAAGAGTCTCATTCGATAGCAAGGTCTCTAATACGTTTGTAGGGTCTGTCTCTTTGGAGAATCTCTCTTTAACGAAACGAACGGCGTCCACTTTATCCAAGCTCAGCAACAAGCTTGCCTCGAATTCATAACATGGTGCGACCGATTCCACCCCGAACTCAAAGACCTCCTCTCCCAACTCGCCTCCCTAACAACATGGGCCTGCGACATCTACGTCCAACGCGCCATCTTGAACCCACCACCCTCCGAAACCGTCCCCATGATCGAGAGATTCAAGCAATCACTCGGCCAAGTCGACGCTTACGTCGATATCGTGGGAAGACATCTCCTAGCTTGGCCGTATTTCATCGTAGCGGCTGAAAGCTCGACGCCGGATCATAGGGAGTTCTTTCTAGATAAGTTGGTCAAGCTGCATAATACTACTGGGTGTTGGAATTTGTTGAGGGCTATTGATCAGGTTAAGGAGATTTGGGCGTCACAGTCTTCGATTCGATGGACGAGTTTGCTTGGTGGGCCGACGCAGGCTTTTATAATGTGATTATTCGATAAACAGCTCTGTAATGCAATTGTCTATGCTCCCAGGACAGAAATAACTACTTTCTCGACCTTGTCAACTAGCAACTCGATCTCCTCCTTCGTGATTGTGAAAGGAGGCGAGACAATCACCATATCTCCTCGAACACCATCAAGGCAGCCGGTACTCGGAATAAGCGAAATGCCATGATCAGCACCCAGCCCAGCCTTGTGCAGCTTTCCAGCGATTTGTTCGCTTAGATCAAAAGGTTCCTTCGTATCCTTATCCCGAACAAACTCCATCTGGGTCACGATTAGCAGGGCCTTTCCATAGTGATACTTCAACTTACGCCCCAGTAAAGCCCTCGTCCACGGACATCTCCTACATTCTTGTGGCTTCCTAGCCTCTCCTTAAGCTTATCACCTAGTACTTTGCCCAAATTCTGCGCATTCTGCAGCATATTATCTTCCTTCATAACAGTCTGTACAGCATACGCAGCTGCACATGCAACAGGATGGCCCTGATAAGTTTGACTGTGAGAGAAAGCTCCTGATCCGTTAGCAAGAGTTTCTGCGACTTTCTGGCTGACAAGCAAGGCCCCCACGGGCATGTAGCCAGCTCCCAGTCCTTTAGCTATAGTCTGTAGATCTGGCACTACACCCTCCGGCTCCCAAGCATGCAGCGTGCCTGTTCTGCCCATTCCAGACATGACCTCGTCCATAATCAGAAGAGCGCCGTGGCGATCACACACTTCTTTGATGGCTTTGAAGTATCCAGGCACTGGAGGTGCACAACCTAATGATGTTCCAGATACTGTTTCAGCAATAAATGCACAAACAGTGTCAGGGCCGACACGTTGGAATTCGTCATCTAGCTCTTTGGCTAGACGTTGAACATATTGCTGCTCTGTCTCGCCTGCTTTCATCTCTCGATACGGATAGCATGGAGAGACATGAGAGACGTTGGTTGCAAGAATGGGTTCGTACACGCCACGTCGGGCCTTGTGGCCTCCTACCGCCAAAGATCCAAGCGTATTTCCATGATAAGATTGCTTTCGAGCAATAAATCTCGTCCTGGATGGCTGTGGTGTTGGTAATTCTGTAAAGTACTGACGTGCAATCTTTAAAGCTGCTTCGACAGCTTCAGTGCCTAGGATTCTTGTTAGAGACTGCCGAATCACTTGATTTTAGGACAATTCGTACCTGAACTAACGATGAAAACCTTGGACATAGCCCCATTGGTAGATTCAGTCAAGAAACTGGAAATCTTCTCTGCTGCCTCTGTCGTGAAGAATGGGCTGTAGCAGTATGCTACCTGGTCCAGTTGAGCAGCAATGGCATCCTTGACTCGCGATTCATTATGTCCGATGGATACTACAGCTGCACCTGAAGATGCATCCAGAATTAGATGGCCTTGGTCTGTTTCCAACCAACATCCTTGACCTTTGACGATTCTTGGTGGCGGGCTGTTGATCTTGGCGTGAAGTGTTGAAACACCAGCACGGCTAAAGCTGTATGCTTGGGAGCCGGAGGGTGTAGTGCCAGATCTACAGACTATAGCTAAAGGACTGGGAGCTGGCTACATGCCCGTGGGGGCCTTGCTTGTCTTCCAGAAAGTCGCAGAAACCCTTGCTAACGGATCA